>JACEEZ010025545.1:153783-166859 GCA_016584305.1 Chionoecetes opilio
CGAGGCGAAGCGCCGTGAGTTTCTTTGGGTAGGGGTTTTTCCGGGATAGCGGCCGACCCGACCGCCGGCCCATCACGCTTTTCAGGAGCTTATGTCTTTAGAATCCCGCTTCCGATTGACTAGCGGTCTTCGCCATCTGATACCCCCCATTCAATCCCTACAGTTTCAGCGTAAATATGCAAAGGTAATGGAGTTCAGAGGGACAGCAGACAAATTTCCTTGCTATTGAAAAGTCCTCACTGGATACGGGAAATATGCATGAACTTAATATTCTATTAAACTCTTCGTCATTTAATAATTTGCGAGAAAACTTTTTACATGGAGAATATGAATAGAAAGGGGAAATTTTCATTAGCTTTTCATTGATACATTTCTTTTTCTGAAAATTTAAATTTAGCAGCATGCATAATTAGCTTTAACTTAATATAAACCATCAATCGGGAAAAATTACCCGATTTCATGACGTTATTTTATAGTTAAACGCTCATTTATGCATGCTGCTAATCATTTATCAGAAAACGAAATATATCAATGGAAAGCTAATGAAATTCCGCTTCTATTCATATTCTCCATGTAAAAAGTTTTCTCGCAAAGTATTAAATGACGAAGAGTTTAATAGAATGTTAAGTTCATGCATATTTCTTGAATCTCATAATGGGGGTTATTTAGTGTTTTTACGGTTTTTATTTGATAATATTATGGGACAAACATGCTGATCCACCACTGATCTGATCCTAGAATATATACTTCTATGTGGCATCAGAGTTTTTGAGCTCCGCTTGCCTAGTGCCCCCCAGGTTCCTCCCATGGTAGATAACCTAGCTACCCCACTGCTAACAAAGCAAACCAGTCCTTCAAACAACCCACAAAATACTTAGCAAAAAAAAAATATATCCAGATTTCTCCCCAAAATCCTCTGGAAGCTGTTAATGAGTTCGAAGCACTAGCAAAACCCTTCAATCAGGGCTTTGAAAATAAATATTTCTCAAACGGTTCGTTCCGATCAGAAACAGTATTATTAACGTTTCTTTTTTTCGTTCCTCCTCCAAACATAACTTTTCCTAAACCGGTTTTTAGAACGTTATTCTCAAACCATGTAATGAATATGCTATTAGCCCTAATAAATAAAAATGCCTATACATGACTACATTTTTATAGATGGTAATAAAGCCATACATTTCATGGTGCATAGTATCCAACAAAATCAAACCCTTAGATGTCGTAAGAACTATATTATTATACGACTTAAATAAGGCAACACATTTGCATATACAATACAGGAAGCGTAGTATAGGAGTATGCAATCTCAGCGTCGTAAAGACATGAATCACTAATTATTTATTAATATTTTTTATGGTAAACTATATTAATTCGTAATATCATACCACTAATTAAATAAACCTAATCAATGAAATCAATAAACTACATGTGGACTCCAAGGACTCGAACTTAGGACACTCACACCGAAATTCGGCGCACCAAGCATTAGGCTATGAACACAGTTAAAAATGTAAGCACTTACTCACGATATTTTTCGAATACTGGATATTAATCTAAGCATATTCTTAAACCAAACGCAGTATCATAGTTTTAAACACTGCACGATTGGAAGGTGAAATAAAATAAGGGAACGTGATGCATATCACGAAGACAAAAATTCATAATTATTATTTTTTTAATATAGTTATTCTTCAAAATTAAATTTAAAAAAGTGGTGCATAGCATACTATTGAAACAAAACCACATCGCCCAATTGCCAAGTGAACAAATACAGTAGACGTAATTAATGTATGTAGGTAATACAGATGCATTTACTTAAATAATTTGGCTAATGGAAGTGAAAATGGATTAGTGACCAAATATGGCATGGAACGAAAAAATAACTTTATTAAACCGGTTACAGGGTTTTCAAAAATAGCGTTTTTTGCTCAGGAACAGAAAATATGAAAACGTTTCGTTTCCGTTTTTTCCGGGGGGCATAATTTCTTTCGTTTCGGTTTCGTTTTGGTTCCCTTAAACCGTTTTTAAGCCTGCTTTCAATATAAGCTTTTTAAATAAATACTACAAAAAATATACCCAAAGCTATTGTAAATCACATTACTAAAAATTTAATCAAAACCTACGAAAGAGAAATGATAAGTTGTGGCATTAGGGCAAAAAATATGTCCCTTGCGTGTCGTTCCCGTCCATTGCATCAGATGCCCCATTGTAGATGGGTCATATATAGGCTCACATTGTAGATTGTCATGTATAGGCTCAACTGTGTAGATTGGTCAATGGGTCACATTGTAGATTGTCATATATAGGCTCACATTGTAGATTGTCATATAGGCTACATTGTAGATTGTCATATATAGGCTCAATTGTAGATTGTCATATAGGCTCACATTGAGATTGTCATATATAGGCTCACATTGTAGTTGTCATATAGGCTCACATTGTAGATTGTCATATATAGGCTCACATTGTTTGATTGTCATATAGGCTCACATTGTAGATTGTCATATATAGGCTAACATTGTAGATTGTCATATATAGGCTCACATTTGTAGATGGTCATATATAGGCTCACTTTGTAGTTGTCATATATAGGCTCACTTTGAGATGGTCATATATAGGCTCATCACTGAAGGCTTCAAACAAGCTGTTGGTACTGGTGCGTGTCATGTCCTGCTGGTCTCCCCCCGCCGGGGCATACACGAGGCCGTTGAAGGGTTTGTGCAAGCTGTTTGGTATAAGGGCGTTTGTCGTCTCCTCCTCGTCCTTCCCTGCGGCAGTGTGTGGTAGAAAACGCCGGACGGTTCATGCAGACTGTTCATGCTGACGTACTCAGGACTCCTCGCGTCCGGAGTCGCACGGCCCACCAACCTCCGAGGCTGCGGCTGTAAGTAAGATTTTCCATTATCATTGTCATCATTGTGTGTTAGACATACTAACAGGTGTAACACGGGTGATGGGGGCGGCACGGGCTGGGAACGAGTACTTTTTTCCTGACTAGTTTCGCCTTGAAATGGGCTTCTTCAGAGGAATAAAGCCCAGTAAAGACGAAACTAGTCAGGAATAAAGTACTCGCTTCCCAGCCCGTGTCTCCTTTCACTGTTTTATGTCATCATGTTATTATTACTACATATATCATGTTATTATCATCATTACCATAATATCATCATTACCATTATGATTAACATTATTACTATATCATCACAATCATTATTATTATTATTATTGGATAATTTATAGTTTCAACCAAAACCAAAGATTTTCTGATGCCCTTATGTTTTTTTTTGGGGTGTTTTGATGTGTTTTTGAATGAATCTACTAACGTTTCTGTCGCAATTATTTTATTTTTTTTTTTTAGGTAGATAAAGGTTGGTTTTTGTTTTGTTTTTTGTTAGGTATAGGTTAGGTTAGGTTAGGTTAGGGTTTGGGATGGGTTAGGTTAGGTATAGGTAAAGGTTGGGTTAGGTTTAGGTTCATTTTTTTGTTTTTTTTGTCATTTTTGCAAAAAATAAAAAAATAAAATTGCGACAGAAACGGTTAGCAGATTTAATCAAAAAACATAAAAACACCCAGAAAAACATAAGGCGCATCAGAAAAAACGTTGGTTGGGTGAAACTATAAATTGACTATTATTTTGTAATGATATTGTTATTAATATTATTGTTATTATTAGTAATATTATTATCATCATCATTATCAGAATCATTCTTATCATTATCAGCAATATTGATACCATTATCATTATTGTTGTCACCCCCTAAAATTCAAGCCCAATTTTGCTAAGTTCATTTCATTTCAAATCCATGTAAGATGATGAATCGTAACATACGTATTCAATTGTACTTTTTTCTTCAGAAAATAAGACATCAATTCCAATAATTTTAAAATCGCGTACTTTTATAGTCTGATTCTGCTCATGTAGCTATTGAAAAAAAAATCAGTACAATTAAATTGACCATGTTTATTTCCGACATGATTTTTTTCTTAATTCTTTGAATCAGTCACGTGACAAAATTATAGCTATAGAATATATTTCCTACCCACACATATATGTAGAAAGGAGCACACACACACACACACACACACACACACACACACGCACACGCACACGCACACGCACACGCACACACAGTGTCAATCTTCCCCTCCCTGTCAAGAAGCCCTGGTCTACACAAACAGTCAGGGATGTGAGGGGAGCGGGTGTTAAATTTGTCGCACTAGTCCTGGGCCTTAAGAACCACTGATCAAAAAGTGATTGAAGGAACTTATCTTGTTCAGTTTGTCAAAACGTAGGTTACGAGGAGACTTAATAGAGCTGTTTAAGATGTTCCATGGCTTCGATAATGCAAAGATAAACAGCCATTTAGATATTGATCTGACAAGCACTACTCGTAATAAATAGCTAGAATATCATTGGTAAGCGATTTCGGTCACATAAAGCGAATCACCTCGTTAATAGAATTGTTAATATTTGGAACTCTTCCAGCACAAGTAGTTAATAGTAGCACGGTTGAGGCGGTAAGTGCGGTGACGGTTTGGATTTGGAAAGCCATTTCCGTTACACTATCATAGAGGTGCTCTGATGGCTTCCTATCCGATATCCAGCACTCCAACACTCATATCCAGCACTCCTGATAAAGTGCAACCTACGCGTAAAAACGTAAAATTATTATATAATATACAAATGTTTACACCAAACTTCATTCCTTAGTTACTACCCCAAAACTGACTTAAGAAAATACTGAAACGTTGGCGATCACTGGCACTACGACATTAATGGCCTCACTTCTTAACTGACGGGCAAAGGGATGAGCAACTACAACCAACACAAGAAACTACACTTCCACGTCCTCAAAGAATAATAATTACCGAGTGGGTAGTGGCTGAACAAGAGGGGAACAAAAAGAAGACAAAAATATGTGAAGGAAATAATAGTGATAGCAGACAGGCAGGCGAGCGAGCGAGCGGGGAATGCATGAAAGAAACACAGATCAAGATAGTCTTGTGAACTGCTGTACTGAAAATGAACATATTACAAATGGAAGTATTTTTCCCAGCGCGGGTTCATACACAGGGAGGCGAGGGACCACAGAAAACGGACTGGAAGGGTTTGGTGACGGGGAAGACTGCGGCAAAAATTAAGATGCCACGCCAGTGTACTATGTAAGTGTAGAAAAATACTCCGGCCAGTCATAGGAGAGGGAAGGCTATAGGAAGGCGAGGCAGTAGTTTGGAGATTGAATAAAATAAAAAAAATGAATACTACATCGAAACAAAAATGAGACCGTCGCAGCCACTGAAGCAGCACCCGCGCACACATGTAGTTTCTGAACCTTGGCTTGCACCAGTGTCTCTTAACCTCTTTACCACCACGCCCCCTTTAGTAGTTGGTCCTTGCCTCAATGCCCACCCCCCTTCACATCTTCAACCAAGACATTTCAAAATAGTCCTAAATCATAAAGAAATACTGAAAAAAACGTGTTAAACACTTTTATTGTGCACATAACTATTCATTAACGCCTTGCATGTACCCAACAGATTAAGTTAGATCACGTTTATAAGCCGCCGCACTCCAGAATCTACGCGCGCTACGCTACGTGTGTGTGCTGCCTCCGTGTCTTTGTCTACGCTGCAGTGGTTATTCAGTTAGGTACCGCAGACCCTAAGCTCTGCTACGTAGGCCACGCGCTATGTAACGAGGCCACAATAGCTTCAGATTGCCTGGGGAGCGAATTTTTCAAAGTGGCGGGGTGAGGAGAGTGGCGTCATCTGTCAAGGCCATCACACGCTGTCTGTCCCTTGATTTTGCTAGGGACCAAATCAAAACCAAATACCAAATCTTTTTTCTTATGTGTATTATTGGTAAACCTTTCATTACTTGTACTTATATTACTCCGGTTGATGTGTCTTTTGTGCCTGTGTTGCTGTGTGCCTTGTGTGCCTTGTGTGCCTTGTGTGTCTTGTGTGTCTGTGTGTCTTGTGTGCCTGTGTGTCTTGTGTGCCTGTGTGTCTGTGTGTCTTGTGTGCCTGTGTGTCTTGTGTGCCTGTGTGCCTGTGTGTCTGTGTGTCTGTGTGTCTTGTGTGTCTGTGTGCCTGTGTGCCTGTGTGCCTGTGTGCCTGTGTGCCTGTGTGCCTGTGTGCCTGTGTGTCTGTGTGCCTGTGTGTCTGTGTGCCTGTGTGTCTGTGTGTCTGTGTGCCTGTGTGCCTGTGTGCCTGTGCGTCTGTGTGTCTGTGTGCCTTGTGTGTCTGTGTGCCTGTGTGTCTGTGCCTGTGTGTCTGTGTGCCTGTGTGTCTGTGTGCCTGTGTGTGCCTGTGTGTCTGTGTGCCTGTGTGTCTTGTGTGCCTTGTGTGTCTGTGTGGTGTTGTTTGATGATGAAGGGGGAGAGGGTGAGTGAGGGGTCGAGAAGGAGGGATGCATGACATGGAATGATATTTAACCCCTTCACACGCAGATTTTTCCTTTGCTATAAAAAAATATTTTGTTGAACCATAAAATTACGAAAAGTAACTGAATATACCAAATTAGTTAGTCGACAAGGATACTAAACAAGTCATTACGAGCGAGCGCGAAGCGCTCGTGAGTCTTCATTGGTACGGGATTTTTCCGGGATAAGCGGCCGACCCGACCCGACCGACCATCACGCTTTTCAGGAGCTTATGTCTTTAGAATCCCGCTTCCGATTGACTAGCGGTCTTCGCCATCTGATAGCCCCATTCAATCCCTACAGTTTCAGCGTAAATATGCAAAGGTAAATGGAGTTCAGATGACAGCAGACAAATTTCCTTGCTATCGAGAGTCCTCACTGGATACGGGAAATATGCATGAACTTAATATTCTATTAAACTCTTCGTCATTTAATACTTTGCGAGAAAACTTTTTACATGGAGAATATGAATAGAAGCGGAATTTCATTAGCTTTTCATTGATACATTTCTTTTTCTGATAAATTAATTAGCAGCATGCATAAATTAGCGTTAACTTAATATATAACCATCAATCGGGAAAAATTACCCGATTTCATGACGTTATTTATATAGTTAACGCTCATTTATGCATGCTGCTAATTCATTTATCAGAAAACGAAATATATCAATGGAAAGCTAATGAAATTCCGCTTCTATTCATATTCTCCATGTAAAAAGTTTTCTCGCAAAGTATTAAATGACGAAGAGTTTAATAGAATGTTAAGTTCATGCATATTTCTTGAATCTCATAATGGCAGTTATTTAGTGTGTTTTACGGTTTTTTATTTGATAATATTATAGGACAAACATGACTGATCCACCACTGATCTGATCCTAGAATATATACTTCTATGTGGCATCAGAGTCTTGAGCTCCGCTTGCCTAGTGCCCCCCAGGTTCCCTCCCATTGGTAGATACCTAGCTACCCCACTGCTAACAAAGCAAACCAGTCCTTCAACAACCCACAAAATACTTAGCAAAAAAAAATATATCCAGATATTCTACCCACAATCCTCTGCGAAGCTGTTAATGAGTTCGAAGCACTAGCGAACCCTTTCAATCAGGGCTTGAAAACTAAATAATTTCTCAAACGGTTCGTTCCGATCAGAAACAGTATTATTAACGTTTCGTTTTTCGTTCCTCCTCCAAACATAACGTTCCTAAACCGGTTAGAACGTTATTCTCAAACCATGTAATGAATATGCTATTAGCCCTAATAAATAATAATGCCTATACATGACTACATTTTTATAGATGGTAATAAAGCCATACATTTCATGGTGCATAGTATCCAACAAAATCAAACCCTTAGATGTCGTAAGAACTATATTATTATACGACTTAAATAAGGCAACACATTTGCATATACAATACAGGAAGCGTAGTATAGGAGTATGCAATCTCAGTCGTCGTAAAGACATGAATCACTAATTATTTATTAATATTATATATGGTAAAACTATATTAATTCGTAATATCACTACCCACTAATTAAATAAACCTAATCAATGAAATCAATGACTACATGTGGACTCCAAGGACTCGAACTTAGGACACTCACACCGAAATTCGGCGCACCAAGCATTAGGCTATGAACACAGTTAAAAATGTAAGCACTTACTCACGATATTTTTCGAATACTGGATATTAATCTAAGCATATTCTTAAACCAAACTGCAGTATCATAGTTTAACGACTGCACGATTGGAAGGTGTAATAAAATAAGGGAACGTGATGCATATCACGAAGACATAAATTCATAATTATATATTTTTTTAAATATAGTTATTCTTCACAAATTAAATTAAAAGTGGTGCATAGCATACTATTTGAAACAAAACCACATCGTCAATTGCCAAGTGAACAAATACAGTAGACGTAATTAATGTATGTATGTAATACAGATGCATTTACTTAAATAATTTGGCTAATGGAAGTGAAAATGGATTAGTGACCAAATATGGCATGGAACGAAAAAATAACTTTATTAACCGGTTACAGGGATTTCAAAATAGCGTTTTTGCTCAGGAACAGAAAATATGATAACGTTTTCGTTTCCGTTTTTGTTCCGAGCATAATTTCGTTCGTTTCGGTTTTCGTTTTGGTTCCCTTAAACCGTTTCCAAGCCCTGCTTTCAATATAAGCTTTGAAATAAATACTACAAAACTATACCAACGCTATTGCTAACTCACATTTACTAACATTTAATCAAACCTACTAGAATGAGAAATGATAAGTTGTGGCATTAGGGCAATAATATGTCCCTTGCGTGTCGTTCCCGTCCATTGCATCAGATGCCCCATTGTAGATGGTCATATATAGGCTCACATTGTAGATTGTCATGTATAGGCTCACTGTGTAGATTGTCATATAGGCTCACATTGTAGATTGTCATATATAGGCTCACATTGTAGATTGTCATATAGGCTCACATTGTAGATTGTCATATATAGGCTCACATTGTAGATTGTCATATAGGCTCACATTGTAGATTGTCATATATAGGCTCACATTGTAGATTGTCATATAGGCTCACATTGTAGATTGTCATATATAGGCTCACATTGTAGATTGTCATATAGGCTCACATTGTAGATTGTCATATATAGGCTCACATTGTAGATTGTCATATATAGGCTCACATTGTAGATGGTCATATATAGGCTCACTTTGTAGATTGTCATATATAGGCTCACTTTGTAGATGGTCATATATAGGCTCATCACTGAAGGCTTCAAACAAGCTGTTGGTACTGGTGCGTGTCATGTCCTGCTGGTCTCTCCCGCCGGGGGCATACACGAGGCCGTTGAAGGGTTCGTGCAAGCTGTTGGTATAAGGGCGTGTCGTCTCCTCCTCGTCCTTCCCTGCGGCAGTGTTGTGGTAGACGCCGGACGGTTCATGCAGACTGTTCATGCTGACGTACTCAGGACTCCTCGCGTCCGGAGCATCGCACGGCCCACCAACCTCCGAGGCTGCGGCTGTAAGTAAGATTGTTACCATTATCATTGTCATCATTGTGTGTAGACATACTAACAGGTGTAAACACGGGTGATGGAGGCGGCACGGGCTGGGAACGAGTACTTTATTCCTGACTAGTTTCGCCTTGACTGGGCTTCTTCAGAGGAATAAGCCCAGTAAAGACGAAACTAGTCAGGAATAAAGTACTCGCTTCCCAGCCCGTGTCTCCTTCATCACCTGTTTTTATTGTCATCATTGTTATTATTACTACATATATCATTGTTATTATCATCATTACCATATATATCATCATTACCATTATGATTAACATTATTACTATAATCATCACAATCATTATTATTATTATTATTGGATAATTTATAGTTTCACCCAACCAACGATTTTCTGATGCGCCTTATGTTTTTCTGGTGTGTTTTGATGTGTTTTGAATGAATCTACTAACCGTTTCTGTCGCAATTATTATTATTTTTTTTTTTTTAGGTAGATAAAGGTTGGTTTTTTGTTTTTGTTTTTAGTTAGGTATAGGTTAGGTTAGGTTAGGTTAGGTTAGGTATGGGTTAGGTTAGGTATAGGTAAAGGTTGGGTTAGGTTTAGGTTCATTTTTTTGTTTTTTTTGTCATTTTTGCAAAAAAATAAAAAAATAAAAATTGCGACAGAAACGGTTAGCAGATTTAATCAAAAAACATAAAAACACCCCAGAAAAACATAAGGCGCATCAGAAAATCGTTGGTTGGGTGAAACTATAAATTTACTATTATTTTGTAATGATATTGTTATTAATATTATTGTTATTATTAGTAATATTATTATCATCATCATTATCAGAATCATTCTTATCATTATCAGCAATATTGATACCATTATCATTATTGTTGTCACCCCCTAAAATTCAAGCCCAATTTTGCTAAGTTCATTTCATTTCAAATCCATGTAAGATGATGAATCGTAACATACGTATTCAATTGTACTTTTTTCTTCAGAAAATAAGACATCAATTCCAATAATTTTAAAATCGCGTACTTTTATAGTCTGATTCTGCTCATGTAGCTATTGAAAAAAAATCAGTACAATTAAATTGACCATGTTTATTTCCGACATGATTTTTTTCTTAATTCTTTGAATCAGTCACGTGACAAAATTATAGCTATAGAATATATTTCCTACCCACACATATATGTAGAAAGGAGCACACACACACACACACACA
The DNA here is from genome assembly GCA_016584305.1 of Chionoecetes opilio. Lineage (NCBI taxonomy): Eukaryota > Metazoa > Arthropoda > Malacostraca > Decapoda > Majidae > Chionoecetes > Chionoecetes opilio. The sequence goes on from JACEEZ010025545.1 coordinate 164,432, forward strand.
CACACCACACACACACGCACACGCACACGCACACGCACACGCACACACAGTGTCAATCTTCCCCTCCCTGTCAAGAAGCCCTGGTCTACACAAACAGTCAGGGATGTGAGGGGAGCGGGTGTTAAATTTGTCGCACTAGTCCTGGGCCTTAAGAACCACTGATCAAAAAGTGATTGAAGGAACTTATCTTGTTCAGTTTGTCAAAACGTAGGTTACGAGGAGACTTAATAGAGCTGTTTAAGATGTTCCATGGCTTCGATAATGCAAAGATAAACAGCCATTTAGATATTGATCTGACAAGCACTACTCGTAATAAATAGCTAGAATATCATTGGTAAGCGATTTCGGTCACATAAAGCGAATCACCTCGTTAATAGAATTGTTAATATTTGGAACTCTTCCAGCACAAGTAGTTAATAGTAGCACGGTTGAGGCGTTGAAGAACAAACTAGATAAATACTTAGCATCAACTTGTCCAACTCGATTACTTCGGCCCCACGTATACGTATATTTGCTGTATTTTTTTATTTTTTTTATTATTATTTAGTTTTAGATTAGTGTGGCTCTCTTTCAGTCTTTCCGATCCAATTCCATGTCAGTTTTTCAGTTGTCTGTTGGTTTTTTTCACTTTTTTTCCTTGATGGCTCGGTCGTAATGAGAGGTGGGTGGGGAGGAGCCTTCAAAATAATTTGCTATTCTTTTACCTCTAACACTTACAAACTATAGTGGTAGAAAGTAGTCACACAGGCAGCCTCGTTTGGCCCAGTAGGGTTGTTGCTGCCTGTTCCTCCTTTGTATTCCTTTGTATTCTCTTCTATTTCTTCTCCTTCACCTCCATTCTCCTTCTCCTTCTCCTTCTCCTTTTCCTTCTTCATTTCCCCTCCACCCTCCACCTCTTTCTTCTTCTTCTTCTAAAGGTTCTTTCTATTTCTTATATCAATTCCAAGCTGTTACTCTGATACAGTTCAAGAATACGCGAGGCATGTCTTGTGAAAAAAGTACGAATAAGATAATACACACACACACACACGCACACGCACCGCACACGCACACGCACACGCACACACACACACACACACACACACACACACACACACACACACACACACACACACAGTTTAGAGATAGCACTATCGTGATATTGTTAATGTTATATCGAACTGTACCTCTTCGCATCCGTTGGAAAGCTATCCCGACCACCAGCACTACCAACATTGCCACCACCACCACCACCACAATGATCAGGATAGTTGAGAGCCATTTGAGACTCCATTTGAGACTCCATTTGGAGGAGCCACGAACCAAACTTAGGCTCCTAATGTAGTAGTGGAATTTTGAATCACGAGTACATGTCATCGTGCAGTTGCCAATGGTCGTTGTGAAGGAGAGACTACAACAGACACCATTATCATGGTACTTAGCCTCCACGTCCACCTTCAGCGGCACCCACGTGGCGTCGTTGGGGTAACACTGGTCGTTAGGGAACCAAGCCTCAAATGTTTTGTTGTTCTGGTTTGTCACTTCAGCACTCACTCCCTCAAAGTCAGTCCCCGTCTGCACGAACAGACTTATCGACACTTTTTTTTCCCATTCTGTTTTGTTCTCGTGATATACTGCCTGAACGTTGCCTTCACGCACAACATGATCAGCTGCAGTACATTCTTGGGCCGAGGCGGGGTCGAGGACGCTGATGAACCTTAGCGAGAACAACACAGCCACAACCACGCCTCCCGCCATCGTCTCCAGACTAAAGGCGACGGATATCCTGACCCTGTTATAGAAGGGACACACACACACACACACACACACACACACACACACACACACACACACACACACACACACACACACACACACACGCACAATGTCGCACAATGTCGCACATGACGTGAGGAGACATCACAGGAAGTCTAAAAAACCATTTGCTATAGTAAGGAATTAGTTGCCCATGGTATGTATAATCTATTGTGGTAGGCTCACTTTTTAGATTGTCATATATAGGCTCACTTTGTAGATTGTCATATATAGGCTCACATTGTAGATTGTCATATATAAGCTCACATTGTAGTTGTCATATAGCTCCTGTAATTGTCATATAGGCTCACATTGTAGATTGTCATATATAGCTCACTTTGTAGATGTCATATATAGGCTCACATTGTAGATTGTCATATATAGGCTCACTCTGTAGATTGTCATATATAGGCTCATATTGTAGATTGTCATATATAGGCTCACTTTGTAGATTGTCATAATAGCTCACGGATTGTCAATATAGGCTCCTTTGTAGATTGTCATATATATGGCTCACTCTTGTGATTGCATATAGCCACATTGTAGATTGTCATATATAGGCTCACTTGTAGATTGTCATATATAGGCCTCACTCTTTGTAGATTGTCATATATATGTGCTCACTATTGCATAT
>JACEEZ010025546.1:0-5000 GCA_016584305.1 Chionoecetes opilio
ATTATAAAAGTTAATTAAAATTCCCTTTTTCAGGCCCCAAACCCCCCCTACCCTAAACCATGGAATTTTAACCCAAAAGTCCCCCAACAATTCCTCCTTCGTCCAACCTACTTCCACTCCCCCTTCTCTCCTCTCACGTCCCAAACCTACCCCTCCCATAACTCCTTACTCCATTCACCTGGCACTCCACTCCAACAGCTCTCCCCAATGCCTCACCACCTTATCTCCTCTTCACGTGCCCAAACCACCTCTATCGCCTTACTCTCACCTGGCACTTCCACTCCAACAGCTCTCCCCAATGCGTCACCACCTTATCTCCTCTTCATGTGCCCAAACCACCTCTATCGCCTTACTCTCACCTGGCACGTCCACTCCAACAGCTCTCCCCAATGCCTCACCACCTTATCTCCTCTTCACGTGCCCAAACCACCTCTATCGCCTTACTCTCAGCCCTGTACTCAGCTCCTTCAATCCACCTTTTCCTGCCACCTCTTCACTGGACACACGTCACGTCCACCAGGTTAGCAAATCCCACAAAGTTAGCGTAATGAGTATCCTCTTGGGTGTTACAGGGATGCACAGCAGATTGAAGCAAACCAGTTATTTATATTCATGAAATCCGGCAAGCAAGGTGAATTGCCTGCCATTTGGAGGAAAGTAGAGAACCTGGAGGAGCCTCAAATACTGAGAGACGTTTATATTAAGAAAGGGAGACTCGTGTAGGGCGAGAGCGACCGATATCACGACCCTCCAGAATGTGCAGGGCCAACCACCCGAGCCCTCGAAAGAAAAATGGCCTACAAAAAAAGGTCAACCAGTGATCAAGTTTCAGGAAGGGATTGGCAGAAAGGGAAGAGATGCAGGGAAGGGATGATTGGCCAGACACTATCTATCGCTATTCCAGTAAAAATTTTGATAGAAATCTGTATCATTGATTACTATGGAAATTCTGCCATCAGGGAGAGTACCATTATAATTAGCTGCAGGATTTCCTCGGGGAAAGGGAGGATGAGAACCGGATTAAGAGTAAATGAGTTATCTTGGAGAGAGGCGACGAGTGGCGAGGCGCGACTCAGTGTGCTCTGATTGTCGTGTTTTTCTTTGTTTTTAGAAGAGACAGAATTTACGTTAGAAGACAAAGTTTGTTTTTAGAAGACAGAATTTACGTTAGAAGACATGTTTTTTTTAGAAGACATAGAATTTACGTTAGAAGACAGTTTGTTTTTTAGAAGCCAGAATTTACGTTAGAAGACATAAAGTTTGTTTTTTAGAATACAGAATTTACGTTAGAAGACAAAGTTTGTTTTTTAGAAGACATAGAATTTACGTTAGCAGACATAATTTGTTTTTAGAAGACATAGAATTTACGTTAGAAGACATAGTTTGTTTTTAGAAGACAGAATTTACGTTAGAAAACATAGTTTGTTTTTAGAAGACAGAATTTACGTTAGAAGACATAGTTTGTTTTTAGAAGGCAGAATTTACGTTAGAAGATATAACCTTTGTTTTTTAGAAGATAGAATTTACGTTAGAAGACATAGTTTGTTTTTTAGAAGACATAGAATATACATTAGAAGACATTAAGTTTGTTTTTAGAAGACATAGAATTTACGTTAGAAGACAAAGTTTGTTTTTAGAAGACATAGAATCTACGTTAGAAGACATAAAGTTTGTTTTTAGAAGACAGAATTTACGTTAGAAGACAAAGTTTGTTTTTAGAAAACAGAATTTACGTTAGAAGACATAGTTTGTTTTTAGAAGACAGAATTTACGTTAGAAGACAAAATTTGTTTTTAGAAGACAAAGAATATTTGATTGGATTCAGAATAACATTGGAGACGAAAGAAATGTTAAGTGAAGAAGTTAAATGATCACGCTATATAAATGCAACACAGGAAAAGTGAAGAGATATGAACCAAGTATATTGACCCCTTGGGACCCAGATCTTTCCTTGGCTATATAAAATCGTCTGTTGTTAGCCATAAAATTACGAAAAATTACTGAATATACTAACTTAGCTAGTGGACAAGGATATTACACAGGTCATATCTATAAAATGTTGCTTATATTAATTAAAATAGTCTAGTAGCGTGCCTAAATTACAATGACATTACGTTCTGGGCCTCAAGGGGTTCATAAGTCAGGATAAAGAGGGCAAAGAAAAACCAAAAAATGAGGCGGTATGGATGCGAGGAAATAGTTCTCCCAATAATGCACCGGACTAGTGGAAGGCAGCACACCATGTCATAACAGTATCTGTGTGTCAGTACTATCACACATATAACTAGGGGGGGGGGGGGGGGGGGGTGGGGGGGGGGGGGGGTGGCGCATACCTCGCCCGAATAAAGTAAGGGAGGGGAGGTAGGTTAAAAGGTGAGGGAGAGGGGTGATGGTGTTGGGTGGTAGGGTATAATAAATATCCCATTATAATATTTTATATATATATATAATAATATATATAATATAGAAAAAAATATAATATATATATTATATATTTTTTTTTTTTTTTTTTTTTTTTTTAAACTTTTTTTTTAAGTAAAAAAAGTTTTTTTAAATAAAAAATATACATACTATAATATATATATATATATATCATATATATATAAAATATATATATATATATATATAATATATATATATATATATATATATATATATAATATATTATATACTATACATATACAATATATATATATATATATATATATATATATATATATATATATAATGCACTCAGTATGAGCGCATACCTCCGGCCGAATATTTCTTCAATTGGTTGCCATGGCAACAGTTGTCAATAGATTTCATCCAAAATTAAATCAGTTCTTCCTTATACCAAATAGACTTGGTATACCGAGTTTGGTCCAAATCTGTTAGTAGCTTTTCGAGAAATCCTGTACACTAACAGACAGACAGACAGACAGACAGACAGATCGGGGTGAAAACATAACCTCTGCAACTTGGTTGGCGGAGGTAAAGATAGGGACAATATAAAAACAACATGAAAAAACTGAATATCGCATTACTCAATCATGTAAAAAAAATCATGCATAAGGAAAAGAACAAAAAACTGGTCAGGTCAGGTCAGGTCAGCAATACAATAATGGACAATATAAATAAATAATAAAAAGCACAAAAAAACACGAATAACTCATTTAAAAAATAATAATGCATAACGAAAAGAACGAAAAAGCATATCAGGACAGGTCAGGTCAGGTCAGCAACCCCAGCAATACAAAATGACCAATATAAATAAATAAAAAAAAAGCAAAAAAAACCACAACTAACTCAATCCTGTAAAAAAAAAAACCATAAAAGGTCAGGTATCAGGACAGGTCAGGTCAGTCAGGTCAGGTCAGCAACCCAGCAATACAATAATGGCCAATAAAAAAAAATAAAAAAAAAAAAAAAAAAAAAATAAAAAAAAATAAAAACACATCTAACTCAATCCTGTAAAACAAACCATCAAAAAAATGAATAAAACTAAGCATGTAAAAATAAAAGTAAAAAACATCAAGGCAGGTTAGGTCGCAATCCCAGCCATCAGTGAATAAGCCAGGATGAATGCCGTGATGACCACTGGATAACGCGCCACTAATGACTCACCCTCGCGCCACAACATAGCCACTCACGCCACCACAACGCCACAACGCCACTCACCCGACCATTTACACGCTCATTCATCGATTTATTTACGACGTCCCAGCGGCAACAAAGGGGAGGCTTATAACACTTTTTCCCTTTCCTTTCTCTCCCTCATTTCTCCCCCCTCATCTCCCTCTCCTCTCGTTCTCTTTCTCTCTCTCTCTTCTCTCCTCCTCTCTCCTTCTCTCTCCTCCTCTCTCTCCCCTCTCTCATCTCCTCTCCTCTCTCTCTCCTCCTCTCTCTCTCTCGCCTCCTCTTGCTGTCTCTCTCTCCTTTTCTCTCGTCCTCTCTCTCCTCCTCCTCCTCTCTTCTCCCTCGTTCTTTTCTCTCTCTCCCCCCTCTCCTCTCTCTCTCTCTCTCTCTCTCTTATAACACCTTTGTAATGGCCTTCAATTCCCCTGATGGATAATACTTTCCCCTCACAACTCCCCTCCGATGCTTGCAATGGTTAAAATGATGATAAACCTGGCGCTTGCAACTCTCGGAAACACTGCGATTGGTGGCGGCTGAAACATATGACCGGTGATTGGCGAGAGGGAAGAGAGAGAGGGGCGGCAGGGTGATCAGTCAAGCTTCTACGAAAAGATACTGATGAAACACGGGCATAACCACAGATATGGTGTTTTGTCCTGAGCTGAATTGCCTGATGGGGCCTTTAAACCCTTCACGCCCAGATCTTCCCTTTGCTATAAGAAATTGTCTGTTGTCGAGCCATAAAATAACGAAAAGTCACTGAATATACCAAATGAGTTAGTGGACAAGGATACTAAACAGGTCATAGCTATAAAATATTGCTTATAGTCACTCAAAATCGTCTTATGGTATCCAAATTACGATGGAAATTACGTTCTGGGTCTCAAGGGGTTAAGTCACTTCGTCAAAAACCTCGGTATCTAATGTAACTACCTAGATCAATTGACTTATTATCTTATTATTATTATCTAGACTGTTATCTGACTTATTAGTATTATCTAGACTGTTATCTGACTTATTAGTATTATCTAGACTGTTATCTGACTAATTAGTATTATCTAGACTGTTATCTGACTTATTAGTATTATCTAGACTGTTTTTCTGATATTAGTATTATCTAGACTGTTATCTGACTTATTAGTATTATCTAGACTGTTATCTGACTTATTAGTATTATCTAGACTGTTATCTGACTTATTAGTATTATCTAGACTGTTATCTGACTTATTAGTATTATCTAGACTGTTATCTGACTTATTAGTATTATCTAGACTGTTATCTGACTTATTAGTATTATCTAGACTGTTATCTGACTTATTAGTATTATCTAGACTCTTATTATCTGACTAATTAGTATTATCTAACTGACTTTGTGTTGATAA
>JACEEZ010025546.1:15000-20000 GCA_016584305.1 Chionoecetes opilio
GGAACTTTCAACCATAAATACAAAGAAACTGCTACCATCACCACCACAGTCACTACTCCCGCCACCACAAGTACTGCCACTACCACAACCACAACCACAACCACAACCACAACCGTATGTATTGAACAAAACAAATTGGGAACTTTCGACCATCAATACAAAGAAACTGCTACCATCACCATCACCACCACAGTCACTAGTCCCGCCACCACAAGTACTGCCACTACCACAACCACAACCACCTCCACAACCACAACCACCTCCACAACCGTATGTATTGAACAAAACAAATTGGGAACTTTCGACCATAAATACAAAGAAACTGCTACCATCACTATCACCACCACAGTCACTACCCACGCCACCACATGTACTGTCACCTTCACTACCACAACCACCTCCACAACCACAACCACCTCCACAACCGTATGTATTGAACAAAACAAATTGGGAACTTTCGACCATCAATACAAAGAAACTGCTACCATCACTATCACCATCACAGTCACTACCCACGCCACCACATGTACTACCACTACCACAACCACAACCACAACCACCTCCACAACCGTATGTATTGAACAAAATAAATTGGGAGCTTTCGACCATAAGTACAAAGAAACTGCTACCATCACCACCACAGTCACTACCCCCCCCACCACTACCACTACCACAACCACCTCCACAACCACAACCACCTCCACAACCGTATATATTGAACAAAACAAATTGGGAACTTTCGACCATCAATACAAAGAAACTGCTACCATCACCATCACCACCACAGTCACTAGTCCCGCCACCACAAGTACTGCCACTACCACAACCACAACCACCTCCACAACCACAACCACCTCCACAACCGTATGTATTGAACAAAACAAATTGGGAACTTTCGACCATCAATACAAAGAAACTGCTACCATCACTATCACCATCACAGTCACTACCCACGCCACCACATGTACTACCACTACCACAACCACAACCACAACCACAACCACAACCGTATATATTGAACAAAACAAATTGGGAACTTTCGACCATCAATACAAAGAAACTGCTACCATCACTATCACCACCACAGTCACTACTCCCGCCACCACAAGTACTACCACTACCACTACCACAACCACAACCACAACCGTAAGTAACCATTGTAGCCACCACAATAATGTAAGGACAACTGCTCTGCCGCCTCCTATTACTGTTATCATCACCATCACCACCACTTGGCCAATTCCTTGTGATGTAAAAATAAAAAAAAATAAAAAAAATATGACCACCATCACATCAACATTGTAATTAAGTGTCATTCCTCTGTCAAAGGGAAGGAACACACACACACACACACACACACACACACACACACACACACACACACACACACACACAGTCTCAACTTTCTCATCTCCCTTTTTGAATAATTAACACAAATGGTAAATAATACAAGGGGATTAACGTTATCACTTACATAATGACACCGATAAATTCTTAATATGAATCGTGTGTGTGTGTGTGTGTGTGTGTGTGTGTGTGTGTGTGTGTGTGTGTGTGTGTGTGTGTGTGTGTGTGTGTGTGTGTGTGTGTGTGTGTGTGTGTGTGTGTGTGTGTGTGTGTGTGTGTGTGTGTGTGTGTGTGTGTGTGTGTGTACTCAGGGTCTGAAAAAGAAACACTAATTGCACACCTCATTATACATTCTGAGAAAAAAAAAATACTTTTTTTTTTTTTTTTTTTTTTTTTGAGGAGCGCAGATCCTGTAGGAGTGTGTTTGTTGTGGGTAGTGGTGGTGGTTGTGGTGGCAGTGGTGGTGGTGTGGTGATGGTGGTGGTGGCAGTGGTAGACATGGGTAGTGGTAGTGGTATGGGTTGCGGTGGCAGTGGTATAGGCAAGGGTGGTGGTGTGGTGATGATTGTGGTGGTAGTGGTAGTGATATGGGTAATGGTAGTAATAGAGGCAAGAGTAGTGGTGGTAGTGGTAGTAGTAAAGGATGCGGTGGCAGTGGTAGTGGCAAGGGTAGTGGTGGTAGCAAGAGTAGTGGTGGTGGTAGAGGTAAGGGTAGTGGTGGTGGTAGTGGCAAGGGTAATGGTGGTAGCAAGAGTAGTGGTGGTGGTAGAGGTAAGGGTAGTGGTGGTGGTAGAGGCAAGGGTAGTTGTGGTGGTATTGGTTAAGGTAGGGGTGTGGTGATGATTGTGGTGGTAGTGGTATTGGTGTGGTGTAAATTCTCCTCCTCATGAAGTACAGCCACTGATTCCCTGAAATTCTGCGCCTCGACATTTCCCTCCATCATGGCGAGGTAGGCAGCGGGTAAGTAGTGGCTGCGAGTGCGACCCTCACACAAAGGAACACGCCACGAAATGAATGTGGCGGTCACGTGTGTGTTGAGGTTAGAGGGAGCAAAATCATAGAAGAGTATAATCATGTTCTTATAGGTTCCTTGGGTGAGAGGTCTTTACTATGAAGAAGTGTTTACCTGGTTCACAAAACAACTCAATCAAATCCACCAGGACTCAATAGACAGACCACCAGCAAACCAGCCCAGTCAGAACACAAATAATGCCATCTTTAACTATGCTCCTTCCACCCCGAAACTAGTCTATTTTTTTTAACGAGGCCAAAATTCCATTCTATCATAAGGTCTCATGCTTAAGTTAAAATGATGCCTATGTTTACCTGATAATAGGGTTAACTATGATAAGATACAACTGAAATTATGAAGAAGTGTAGTATTCCCTTCTCCTGGCATCAAATATCAGTCAGTAAGCAGCATGGGGGCAGGATTTTTTACCTCGTTAAGAAAAATAGACTATAGTATGTCCTTTCTACAATATTTTACTGTCTTCTTTATATTTATAGTCTATAATAATATAAGCGAAAGTGTGTCTGTCTGTGTGTGTGTGTGTGTGGTATAGGTTCCGCCCCCCGTGGCCCAATCCCATCATATGGCACATTTTTGGAACCAGGTCGACCAGGGGAAGGTTTTAAGCCCACATGAGATGATCTGATCACTTTTTTCTTCTTTTTTTTTAGCAGCCTATTAGCGAGAATTGTGAAAAAAAAGTGGGTTGCGAGAATTGAGGAAACCTTGATGTAGGGTGATGGGTAATGGGTGAGTGAATGGGTGGGGTGATGGCTAATGGGTGTGGGGTGATGGGTGAGTGAATGGGTGGGGGGTGATGGGTGATGAGTGAGGGAATAGGTGGGGGGTGATGGGTAATGGGTGAGTGAATGGGTGTGTGGTGATGGGTAATGGGTGAGTGAATGGGTGGGGGGTGATGGGTAATGGGTGAGTGAATGGGTGGGGGGTGATGGGTAATGGGTGAGTGAATGGGTGGGGGGAATACATACATTTCTACATCCATGATTTCAGGAAAGTTAGAAGGGGCTATCTGGAGAGTCCGTGTTTGGTGGGCCGAAGGCCCACCAATAGCCCTCCGCAGGAGCTAGCCAAAAAGTCCGCCCGGAGGGCGGCTTTGCGGCTAGTCTTATATATATCTTCAACATTTTTTCTTACAATCTCCTTTATCCTCTCATCTCTTTCCCATTGAAGTAATCTGCTATATCTTTTCCTTCTTTCCCATATATTCCCTTTCTCCTTCACTTCCCTACGGCTCTGGAGGAATGGCAGCCGCACCCATACAAAGTTAATCCTCGGAAGCAGACTGAAGAGGACACCATATTGACGAGACCTCTGCACAGACACCCGAGGATCTTCGCTTCACACTGATGTCCCCTGGAGGCTATAAAGGGTGTCATATCTTATGTAATCTAATAGGTTTTCATTCAATGCTAAACGTGTCTTCTAGTCCGTAGTTTCACCCTCGCCGAATGTATACAAAACTATTACTTAAAAATACATGGTCTCTAAAAGAAAAAAATCATTAAAAGTCTGGAGGTCGATTTGCATTCTAGTACATAAAAACTATAACTCAAAAAACATAAAAGTGCACTCAAGCTATTATAGAAAGTCTGGAGGTCGATTTGCATTCTAGTACATAAAAACTATAACTCAAAAACCATTAAGTGCACTCTAGCTAATATAGAAAGTCTGGAGGTCGATTTGCATTCTAGTACATAAAAACTATAACTCAAAAAACATAAGTAGACTCAAGAAGCTAATATAGAAAGTCTGGAAGTCGATTTGCATTCTAGTACATAAAAACTATAACTCAAAAACCATTAAGTGCACTCTAGCTAATATAGAAAGTCTGGAGGTCGATTTGCATTCTAGTACACAAAACCATCACTCAAAAAACATAAAAGTACACTCAAGAAGCTAATATATAAAGTCTGGAGGTCGATTTGCATTCTAGTACACAAAACCATTACTCAAAAAACATAAAAGTGCACTCAATATATAAAGTCTGGAGGTCGATTTCCATTACGGAGATATTATGCATTTTCGGTACAACTGTCTGTGTTTCCCAAATTGACATAATGAAGGTAAAAAATGTCGGGAAATTAAGTGAAAATGACACTTCCCACATAGCAAATGAGATGATTAAATTGTTATTACATATTCCCAGTCAGGTCACACGCGGACCTGCCAGCGTGGGCGAGAGGCAGGTATTTGGATGAACGTGATTAAAGGGTTATTAAAGGGCCAACAGGGAAAGGCCAGGAGGGGAAGGGAGTGTGTGTGGGTGCGAGATTAGGTGCTGTGTGCGTGGGGGGGGGGGGGGGGTATGGGTTATTTGGGTTTGTGTGGGATGTGTGGGTGTGTGTATGGGTGTAAGGGTGTGTGTGTGTGTGTGTGGGTGTGGGTATGTGTATGTGTATATGTGTGTGTGTGTGGGATGGGTGTGTGTGGTGTGTCTATGGGTGTGTGTGTGTGTGTATGGGTGCAAGGGTTTGGGTGTGTGTGTGTGGGTATGTGTATGTGTGTGTATGTGTGTGTGTGGGTTTGGATGAGGGTGTGGGTGTGTGCGTGTGTGGAGGGGGGATGTGGGGGGATGTGGGGGGGGTGGATGAGTGTGTGTGTGTGTGTGTGTGTGGGGTGG
>JACEEZ010025546.1:30000-37500 GCA_016584305.1 Chionoecetes opilio
ATTTTCCTTATATATACAAAAAAAGTTATCGACATTAAAATTATAGATAAAAAAAATATCTATAAATAGTTTCCTTTAAGCTTTACTATCAGGCCAACAGTTTACCAGATACAACCCAAAAACTATAATTCCAAGAGCGTAATATTCTACATTATACCCAAAAAGTGGCATTTTCCTTATATATACAAAAAAAGTTATCGACATCAAAATTATAGATAAAAAAAATATCTATAAATAGTTTCCTTTAAGCTTTACTATCAGGCCAACAGTTTACCAGATACAACCCAAAAACTATACTTCCAGGAGCGTAATATTCTACATTATACCCAAAAAGTGGCATTTTCCTTATATATACAAAAAAAGTTATCGACATTAAAATTATAGATAAAAAAAATATCTATAAATAGTTTCCTTTAAGCTTTACTATCAGGCCAACAGTTTACCAGATACAACCCAAAACTAAATTCCAAGAGCGTAATATTCTACATTATACCCAAAAAGTGGCATTTTCCTTAATATACAAAAAAAGTTATCGACATCAAAATTATAGAAAAAAAAATATCTATAAATAGTTCCTTTAAGCTTTACTATCAGGCCAACAGTTTACCCGATACAACCCCAAAAAAAATATACTTCCAGGAGCGTAATATTCTACATTATACCCAAAAAGTGGCATTTCCTATATATACAAAAAAAGTTATCGACATTAAAATTATAGATAAAAAAAAATATCTATAAATAGTTTCCTTTAAGCTTTACTATCAGGCCAACAGTTTTCCAGATACAAACCCAAAAACTATAATTCCAAGAGCGTAATATTCTACATATACCCAAAAAGTGGCATTTCCTTATATTACAAAAAAAGTTATCGACATTAAAATTATAGATAAAAAAAATATCTATAAATAGTTTCCTTTAAGCTTTACTATCAGGCCAACAGTTTAAACCCGATACAAACCCAAAAACATAATTCCCAAAAGCGTAATATTCTACATTATACCCAAAAAAGTGGCATTTTCCTTATATATACATCAAAAGTTATCGACATTTTAAAATTATAGATAAAAAAAAAATATCTATAAATAGTTTCCTTTAGCTTTACTATCAGGCCAACAGTTTTTCCAGATAAACCCAAAAAACTATAATTCCAAGAGCGTAATATTCTACATTATACCCAAAAAGTGGCATTTTCCTTATATAACATCAAAAGTTATGAAAATTAAAATTATAGATAAAAAAAAAAATATCTATAAATAGTTTCCTTAAGCTTTACTATCAGGCCAACAGTTTACCAGATACAACCCAAAAACTATACTTCCAGGAGCGTAATATTCTACATTATACCCAAAAAGTGGCATTTTCCTTATATATACAAAAAAAGTTATCGACATTAAAATTATAGATAAAAAAAATATCTATAAATAGTTTCCTTTAAGCTTTACTATCAGGCCAACAGTTTACCAGATACAACCCAAAAACTATAATTCCAAGAGCGTAATATTCTACATTATACCCAAAAAGTGGCATTTTTCCCTTTTATATAAAAAAAAAAGTTATCGACATTAAAATTATAGATAAAAAAAATATCTATAAATAGTTTCCTTTAAGCTTTACTATCAGGCCAACAGTTTACCAGATACAACCCAAAAACTATAATTCCAAGAGCGTAATATTCTACATTATACCCAAAAAGTGGCATTTTCCTTATATATACATCAAAAGTTATCGACATTAAAATTATAGATAAAAAAAAAAAATCTATAAATAGTTTTCCTTAAGCTTTACTATCAGGCCAACAGTTTACCAGATACAACCCAAAAACTATAATTCCAAGAGCGTAATATTCTACATTATACCCAAAAAGTGGCATTTTCCTTATATATACAAAAAAAGTTATCGACATTAAAATTATAGATAAAAAAAATATCTATAAATAGTTTCCTTTAAGCTTTACTATCAGGCCAACAGTTTACCAGATACAACCCAAAAAAATATAATTCCAAGAGCCCTAATATTCTACATTATACCCAAAAAGTGGGCATTTTCCTTAAAATTTTACATCAAAAGTTATCGACATTAAAATTATAGATAAAAAAAAATATCTAAAATAGTTTCCTTTAAGCTTTACTATCAGGCCAACAGTTTACCAGATACAACCCAAAAACTATAATTCCAAGAGCGTAATATTCTACATTATACCCAAAAAGTGGCATTTTCCTTATATATACATCAAAAGTTATCGACATTAAAATTATAGATAAAAAAAATATCTATAAATAGTTTCCTTTAAGCTTTACTATCAGGCCAACAGTTTACCAGATACAACCCAAAAACTATAATTCCAAGAGCGTAATATTCTACATTATACCCAAAAAGTGGCATTTTCCTTATATATACATCAAAAGTTATCGACATCAAAATTATAGATAAAAAAAATATCTATAAATAGTTTCCTTTAAGCTTTACTATCAGGCCAACAGTTTACCAGATACAACCCAAAAACTATAATTCCAAGAGCGTAAATCTACATTATACCAAAAAGTGGCATTTTCCTTATATATACAAAAAAAAATTATCGACATTAAAATTATAGATAAAAAAAATATCTATAAATAGTTTCCTTTAAGCTTACTATCAGGCCAACAGTTTACCAGATACAACCCCAAAAAAATATAATTCCCAAAAGAGTAATATTCTACATTATACCCAAAAAGTGGCATTTTCCTTATTATACATCAAAAGTTTTTCGACATCAAAATTTTAGATAAAAAAAATATCTATAAATAGTTTCCTTAAGCTTTACTATCAGGCCAAACAGTTTACCAGATACAACCCAAAAACTATAATTCCAAGAGCGTAATATTCTACATTATACCCAAAAGTGGCATTTCCTTTATATATTTCAAAAAAAGTTATCGACATTTTAAAATTATAGATAAAAAAATATCTATAAATAGTTTCCTTTAAGCTTTACTTCAGGCCAACAGTTTTTCCAGATACAACCCAAAACTATACTTCCAGGAGCGTAATATTTTACATTATACCCAAAAAGTGGCATTTCCTTATATATACAAAAAAAGTTTATCGACATTAAAATTTTAGATAAAAAAAAAATCTATAAATAGTTTCCTTTAAAACTTTACTATCAGGCCAACAGTTTTACCAGATTACAACCCAAAAACTATACTTCCAGGAGCGAATATTCTTTCATTATAAACCCCAAAAAGTGGCATTTTCCTTATATATACAAAAAAGTTATCGACATTAAAAATATAGATAAAAAAAATATCTATTTAAAAAGTTTCCTTTTAAACTTTACTATCAGGCCAACAGTTTACCAGATACAACCCAAAAAACTATAATTTTCCAAGAGCGTAATATTCTACATTATACCCAAAAAGTGGCATTTTCCTTATATATACAAAAAAAAATTATCGACATTAAAATTATAGATAAAAAAAAAATCTATAAATAGTTTCCTTAAGCTTTACTATCAGGCCAACAGTTTACCAGATACAACCCAAAAAACTATAATTCCAAGAGCGTAATATTCTACATATACCCAAAAAGTGGCATTTTCCTTATATATACATCAAAAGTTATCGACCCTTAAAAATTATAGATAAAAAAAAATCTATAAATAGTTTCCTTTAAGCTTTACTATCAGGCCAACAGTTTACCAGATACAACCCAAAAAAATATAATTCCAAGAGCGTAATATTCTACATTATAACCAAAAAGTGGCATTTTCCTTAATATACATCAAAAGTTAAACGACATTAAAATTATAGATAAAAAAAATATCTATAAATAGTTTCCTTTAAGCTTTACTATCAGGCCAACAGTTTACCCAGATACAACCCAAAAAACTATAATTCCAGGAGCGTAATATTCTACATTATACCCAAAAAGTGGCATTTTCCTTATTTTAACAAAAAAGTTATCGACATTAAAATTATAGATAAAAAAAATATCTTAAATAGTTTCCTTTAAGCTTTATACAGGCCAACAGTTTACCAGATACAACCCAAAAACTATAATTCCAAGAGCGTTAATATTTTTACATTATACCCAAAAGTGGCATTTTCCTTATATATACAAAAAAAGTTATCGACATTAAAAAAATTTTAGATAAAAAAAAAATCTATAAAAAAGTTTTCCTTTAAGCTTTACTATCAGGCCAACAGTTACCAGATACAACCCAAAAAACTAATAATTCCAAGAGCGTAATTTTTCTACATTATACCCAAAAAGTTTGGATTTTCCTTATATATACATCAAAAGTTATCGACATTAAAATTATAGATAAAAAAATATCATAAATAGTTCCTTTAAGCTTTACTCAGGCCAACAGTTTACCAGATACAACCCAAAAAAAATATAATTCCAAGAGCGTAATATTCTACATTATACCCAAAAAAATGGCATTTTCCTTATATATACATCAAAAAATTATCGACATTAAAATTATAGATAAAAAAATATCTATAAATAGTTTCCTTTAAAGCTTACTATCAGGCCAAACCAGTTTACAGATACAACCCAAAAACTATAATTCCAAGAGCGTAATATTCTACATTATACCCAAAAGTGGGGATTTTCCTTATATATACATCAAAAGTTATCGACATTAAAATTATAGATTTAAAAAAAAAATCTATAAATAGTTTCCTTTAAGCTTTACTATCAGGCCAAAGTTTACCAGATACAACCCAAAAAAATATAATTCCAAGACGTAATATTCTACATTATACCAAAAAGTGGCATTTTCCTTTTATATATACATCAAAAGTTATCGACATTAAAATTATAGAATTAAAAAAAATATCTATAAATAGTTTCCTTTAAGCTTACTATCAGGCCAACAGTTACCAGATACAACCCAAAAACTATAATTCAAGAGCGTAATATTCTACAAATTTTACCCAAAAAAATGCATTTTCCTTATATATACATCAAAAGTTTCGACATCAAAATTATAGATAAAAAAAATATCTATAAATAGTTTCCTTTAAGCTTTACTATCAGGCCAAACAGTTTACCAGATACAACCCAAAAAAATATAATTCCAAGAGCGTAATATTCTACATTATACCCAAAAAAATGGCATTTTCCTTATATATAAAAAAAAAAGTTATCGACATTAAAATATAGATAAAAAAAAATATCTATAAATAGTTTCCTTAAGCTTTACTATCAGGCCAACAGTTTACCAGATACAACCCAAAAAAATATAATTCCAAGAGCGTAAATTCTACATTATACCCAAAAAGTGGCATTTTCCTTATATATACATCAAAATTTATCGACATCAAAATTATAGATAAAAAAAATATCTATAAATAGTTTCCTTTAAGCTTTACTATCAGGCCAACAGTTTACCAGATACAACCCAAAAACTATAATTCCAAGAGCGTAATATTCTACATTATACCCAAAAAGTGGCATTTTCCTTATATATACAAAAAAAGTTATCGACATTAAAATTATAGATAAAAAAAATATCTATAAATAGTTTCCTTTAAGCTTTACTATCAGGCCAACAGTTTACCAGATACAACCCAAAAACTATACTTCCAGGAGCGTAATATTCTACATTATACCCAAAAAGTGGCATTTTCCTTATATATACAAAAAAAGTTATCGACATTAAAATTATAGATAAAAAAAATATCTATAAATAGTTTCCTTTAAGCTTTACTATCAGGCCAACAGTTACCAGATACAACCCAAAAAACTATACTTCCAGGAGCGTAATATTCTACATTATACCCAAAAAATGCATTTTCCTTATATATACAAAAAAAGTTATCGACATTAAAATTTTAGATAAAAAAAAAAATCTATAAAAAGTTTCCTTTAAGCCTTTACTATCAGGCCAACAGTTTACCAGATAACAAACCAAAAACTATAATTCCAAGAGCGTAATATTCTACATTATACCCAAAAAAATGGCATTTTCCTTATATATAAAAAAAGTTATCGGGCATTAAAATTATAGATAAAAAAAATATCTATAAATAGTTTCCTTTAAGCTTTACTATCAGGCCAACAGTTTACCAGATACAACCCAAAAACTATACTTCCAGGAGCGTAATATTCTACATTATTACCCAAAAAGTGGCATTTCCCTTTTATATACAAAAAAGTTATCGACATTAAAATTATAGATAAAAAAAATATCATAAATAGTTTCCTTAAGCTTTACTATCAGGCCAACAGTTACCAGATACAACCCCAAAAAAAATATACTTCCAGGAGCGTAATATTCTACATTATACCCAAAAAGTGGCATTTTCCTTATAAAATACAAAAAAAGTTATCGACATTAAAATTATAGATTTAAAAAAAATATCTATAATAGTTTCCTTTAAAGCTTTACTATCAGGCCAACAGTTTACCCCGATACAACCCCAAAAAACTAAATTTCCAAAGGGCGTTTAAATTCTACAAATTTTTACCCAAAAAGTGGCATTTTCCTTTATATAACATCAAAAAATTATCGACATTAAAATTATAGATAAAAAAAAATATCTATAAATAGTTTCCTTTAAGCTTTACTACAGGCCAACAGTTTACCGATACAACCCAAAAAAATATAATTCCAAGAGCGTAATATTCTACCATTATACCCAAAAAGTGGCATTTTCCTTATATATACATCAAAAGTTTATCGACATTAAAATTTTAGATAAAAAAATATCTATAAATAGTTTCCTTTAAGCTTTACTATCAGGCCCAAAAGTTTTTCCAGATAAACCCAAAAACTATAATTCCAAAAGCGTAATATTCTACATTATACCCAAAAAGTGGCATTTTCCTTATATAACATCAAAAGTTATCGACATTAAAATTATAGATAAAAAAAATATCTATAACTAGTTTCCCTTTTAAATTTACTATCAGGCCAACAGTTTACCAAAACAACCCAAAANCATGGGCATTAGCGATAGACGCAGGCCTCAAAATATGCAGCTCTTGTAGGGCAGTCAGAATGGCCCTTGGGATTTTTGGAACATTATAAAATACTCGTTTTTGCACTTATTTCTTTTAGGAAGTTTTTTTTTTTTGGAGGGGGAAATAGATACAGTTGGAATATATACGAAATAATTGCAAGATACGGGCATTTAGCGAAGAAGAACAGTTATTTAGCTAAAAGAACAGTCATTTAGATAAGAAAACCGGCATTTAACTAGAAGAACCGTCATTTAACGAAAAAGAACAGTAATTTAGCTAGAAGTCATTTAGCTAAGAAAACCGGCATCTAGCTATAAGAACCGACGTATAGCTAAAAAAAAAAATTCAGACGTGTATTCATGTATAATAATATTTTGGGGGGGGAGGAACTTGACATGTTATTTCTTGAGCAAGTGTACGTTAGTGCAGACACAGTGAAAAAATATTGTGGAATTTGTTACGGCTCGGATAGGATGATCATTAATGGAGTTTCTTGGTGGATTTTAAGTTTGTTTCGTTCTGTATTTATTTTTTATTTTGATG
>JACEEZ010025546.1:45000-47500 GCA_016584305.1 Chionoecetes opilio
ATCAAAGAGAGAGAGTCTCTGGTGGGCAAGCAGCGATCTCTGGACGGTGCGCGTAGCCGCGCAGTAATCATGTTAAAAATTGAGAGAGCTGACATATTTGCATTTGCGGAACTGCTTCCGCAAACGCAAATCCGCAAACATTTACACTTCCTCAAACTAATTCGGACTTCTGCAATTTGCGGAAGTTGCGGTTTGCGGAAGTGTTTGCGGAAGTGCCCACCTCTGACACACACACACACACACGCACAGACACACACACGCACACACACACACACACACACTGCTCGTTAACCACATATGGGGTGAGTGTGTGCGTTATTTTCCCCGCTGTGTCATCTGTTTTTAGTATTAATGTGTCTTTTTAGTGTCATCAGGATGGTGGTCATAATAGTATATTATGGAGGGGGTGATGATAGTGGTGATGGTGGTGATGGTGATGGGGTGTGGTGGTGCTGCTGCTTGATTTTATTTTCTGATTTAAGTGTGTGTGTTTGTGTGTGTGTGTGTTTTCCTGCTAATTTGCCTGGGTTTTTTTATGAGCAAAAAATGAATGGTCGTTGTTCACGTATTTGTTAGTTTAATCTTGTTCTAAATATATTTTGAAATCATTTAGTTATTTGCTTCAATTTTGTTTCCCTTGTTTATATAGTTTACTAGCCGCAAAGCCGCCCTCCGGGCGGACTTTTTGGCTAGCTCCTGCGGAGGGCTATTGGTGGGCCTTCGGCCCACCACCTGTGTTTGGTGGGCCTTCGGCCCACCAAACATGGGCTCTCCAGATAGCCCCTTCTAACTTTCCTGAAATCATGGATGTAGAAATGTATGTATTCCCCCCACCCATTCACTCACCCATTACCCATCACCCCCCACCCATTCACTCACCCATTACCCATCACCCCCCACCCATTCACTCACCCATTACCCATCACCCCCCACCCATTCACTCACCCATTACCCATCACCACACACCCATTCACTCACCCATTACCCATCACCACACACCCATTCACTCACCCATTACCCATCACCACACACCCATTCACTCACCCATTACCCATCATCCCCCACCCATTCACCCACCCATTACCCATCACCACACACCCATTCACTCACCCATTACCCATCACCCCCCACCCATTACCCATCACCCCCCACCCATTCACTCACCCATTACCCATCGCCCTCCACCCATTCACTCACCCATTACCCATCACCCCCCACCATTCACTCACCCATTACCCATCACCACACACCCATTCACTCACCCATTACCCATCACCACACCCCCATTCACTCACCCATTACCCATCACCCCCCACCCATTCACTCACCCCCCCCCCATTCACTCACCCATTACCCATCACCACACCCCATTCACTCACCCATTACCCATCATCCCCCACCCATTCACTCACCCATTACCCATCACCACACACCCATTCACTCACCCATTACCCATCACCCCCCACCCATTCACTCACCCATTACCCATCACCACACCCCATTCACTCACCCATTACCCATCACCCCCCACGTATTCCCTCACCCATCACCCGTCACCCCCAACCCATCACCCCCCCACCCATTCACTCACCCATCACCCCACACCCATTACCCATCACCCCACCCATTCACTCACCCATTACCCATCACCCTACATCAAGGCTTCCTCAATTCTCGCAACCCACTTATGTTTTCACAATCTTCGCTAATAGGCTGCTAAAAAAAAAAAAAAAAAAATGATCGGATCATCTCATAAGTGGGCTTATGACCTTCCCCTGGTCAACCTGATTCCAAAAATGTGCCATATGAGGTGTTTGCGCCACGGGGGGCGGAACCTATACCACACACACACACACACACACACACCACACAGACAGACAGACAGACACACTTTCGCTTATATTATTATAGAAGTTCTTGTTTTGTTAATTGATTTTAATTTCTGGTTACTCATCTCTTAGTATTTCCTTCAATTTTCCTTTGTTCTTACTATGGTAAGTTTTTATATATTTCTTTAACCTTTTTCTATATCTAATTTACATTAATTCTTTACTTTACTACATATGTGCATCTGTTTGTATAATTTCCATTTGTATCTCCATATCTTTACTGCATATATACCAGGGCTTTGTTCCAACTGTTATTCTTGTCACTTATTCATCTTTCTCTCCTTCCTTCCTTTCCCTTACCGCCGCTAGTCACGGGTTTGCATAAATTCTTGCATCATTTCTCTCATTTCTCTCTTTCTTCCTACACCTGTGCTGCGCGTTGCAAAAACTTCAGGTAACATTGTTGTGTGTTTCATCATGAGCAGGCGTGAACGTGGAGATAGAGAGAGAGAGAGAGAGAGAGAGAGAGAGAGAGAGAGAAGAGAGAGAGAGAGAGAGAGAGAGAGAGAGAGAGAGAGAGAGAAAAGAGAGAGAGAGAGAGAGAGAGAGAGAGAGAGAAGAGAGAGAGAGAGAGGGGAGAGAGAGAGAGAGAGAGAGAGAGAGAGGAGAGA
>JACEEZ010025547.1:0-34448 GCA_016584305.1 Chionoecetes opilio
AATATAATATTATTAAAATTTTAATATATTATATATATATATATATATATTATATTATATTATCTATTATATAATCTATATATATATATTATATCTATATATATATATATATAATATGTATATATTATAATATTTATATATATATTATATATATATATATATATATATATTATAGATATATATATATATATATACATTAATATATATAATATGTTCATAGATAATCTTAAATATTATAACATTTAATATATATAAATAATTATATCGGTAAAGTGAGACTGCAATATAGTAGAATTGGACTTTACACCAAAGCAAACACAAAAAGGGACATCCTACCACACTCTCTAACACTATGTTGAAATTATTCAGGAATCACATTGAGCAGGACCCCACACACGGGGAGGAGGAATACACACCCACACATGTTAGTAGGAGTTGGTCAAAACAATGGGAGATTACTTTTTGTTTCAAAGGACAATGTCTCTAGAAGATATATTTTTCAACCCAACGAACGACAACACCACAACACAACCACACACAACAACAAACACACACACACACACACACACACACACACACACACACACACAACATCAATGACAAGCTACAAGAACATTATAGAGTTGCATCTAAGTCCTTAAAAGTTTGAAATATGGAAACGAGAAGGAATTAAGAGTACAGCATCTACATATTATATAGAAGGATGGGAGAGAGAGAGAGAGAGAGAGAGAGAGAGACGAGAGGAGAGAGGAGAGAGAGGAGAGAGAGAGAGAGAGAGAGAGAGAGAGAGAAGAGAGAGAGAGAGGAGAGAGAGAGAGAGAGAGAGAGAGAGAGAGAGAGAGAGAGAGAGAGAGAGAGAGAGAGAGAGAGAGAGAGAGAGGCTTGAATACTGCATTATTACCTTGGCTTTCTTCTTTTTCTGGCGGGAGGCAGGGGGCCAGCGGGGGGGAGGCAAAGCTTTTTTATATTTGACCCTCAATAAAATCTACTCAAATATTACATGGACAATAAAGTAAAACAGACAGATTTACAGAAAAAAAGGTGGTTTCAGGTACAGTAGCTACATACACAAAATATTATAATTACATTTAACCTACAAAAAATATATACGTAGAACGTCAAAATTTGCCAAACGAAGCAGCAACGATTAATATGATAAGCTAAAAACCCATCAATGTTTCTTTACGATATTAAAATTATTATTATTATTATTATTAATTATTATTATTATTATTTTATTATTATTATTATTATAGAGGTCTATAGCTATTATCAAGTATTTGCTTTAGTACTTAAGTTCATTCCCTCGTCTATATATTGTGTTGTTGTTTTTCTTGTATGCCTTCGGGTGGGAATAAAATTATTATTATTATTATTATTATTTACACTGAACGTAGCTCGTTACTCAGAGGTTTCGCGTGGGCCGCCCTTGGGTGTGGGTGTGAGTGGGCGGCCCTTGGGTGTGGGTGTGCGGCGGGACAAATCACCGCGGGGACCTGGGGCGGCGGGGCGGGGCTATTTATATTTGGCCTCACAATAAAAACGGACGCGGCCGGGGCCACCACCTACCTCGCACGAGATGATCGGGGAAACTGTTTTTAAGCAGGCGATGTTGACGTAGGAGTTGCTGCGCAGCGAGGCGGGCCGCGCTCGCTGACCCCGTGGTGGCGCTGGTGTCCCCCAGGTAGCCAGGCCCGCTGTAGTAACGACAGGTGAGCGACGCCCTGCAGAGGTTACAATCAGAACCTAAGAAACATAAGAAAATAAGGAACAGAAGAAAATAAGAAACATAGAAAAATAAGAAAAATAAGGCAAGCTACAAGAACATAAGAACAAAGGACATAAGAAAATAAGGGAGTTCGGGTCGATTCGGCCGTATTTTTTTACGGGCCGTTAACCATTTCGGCCGTGAGACGTTTCAGGCGTGAGGACGCTTAGGCCGTAAGACGTTTAGGCCGTGAGACGTTTAGGCCGTTGAGACGTTTTAGGGCCGTGAGACGTTTAGGCCGTGAGGAGTCTAGGCGTAAGACGGTTAGGCCTGTGAGATGTTTTAGGCCGTGAGACGTTTAGGCCGTGAGATGTTTTAGGACGTGGAGAGTCTAGTCCGTAAGACGTTTAGGCCGTGAGATGTTTAGGCAGCAGGGACCGTTAGGCCTGAGGGACGTTATAGCGCCGTGAGACGTTTAGGCCGTGAGGACGTTTAGGCCGGAGACGTTTAGGGCCGTCGGAGAGTTTAGGCCGTAAGACGTTTAGGCCGTGAGCCGTATAGGACGTGAGACGTTAGGCCGTAAAGACGGTTTGAGCAGTGAGACGTTTAGGCCGTAAGACGTTTAGGCCGGAGACGTTTGGCGTAAGACGTTTAGGCGTGAAGACGTTTAGGCCGTGAGATGTTTAGGCCGTAAGGACGTTTAGGCCGTGAGACGTTTAGGCCGTGAGGACGTTTAGGCCGTGTGAGATGTTCAGGTGCCCGTGAGACGTTTAGGCCGTAAGACGTTAGGAAGTGAGATGTTTAGGCCGTAAGACGTTTTAGGGGCCGTGAGATGTTTAGGCCGGTGAGGGGACGTTTAGGCCGTGAGACGTTTAGCCGTGAGACGGTTTAGGCCGTGAGATGTTTAGCCGTAAGAGTTTAGGACGTGAGACGTCTAGGCCGTGAGACGTTTAAGCCGTAAGACGTTTAGGCCGTGAAGGACGTTTAGGCCCGTATAAGACGTTTTTAGGCTCGTGAGGACGTTAGGCCGTAAGACGTTTTAGGCCGAGAGAGCGTTTATGGCCGTGAGATGTTAGGCCGTAAGGCGTTTAGGCCGTGAGACGTTTAGGCAGTGAGACGTTTAGGCGTGAGGATGTTTAGGCGGGAGACGTTTAGGCCGTTAGACGGTTTAGGCCGTGAGATGTTTAGGCCGCGTAAGGACGTTAGGCCGTGAGATGTTTAGGCGTGAGACGTTTTTAGGCCGTTAAGACGTTTAGGAGTGAGGACGGTTAGGCCGTAAGGACGTTAGGCCGTGAGATGTTTTAGGCGTGAGACGTTTAGCGCCGTGAGAAGTTTAGGCCGTAAGACGTTTAGGCCGTAAGACGTTTAGGCCGTGAGATGTTTAGGCCCCAGGACGTTTGGCCGTGAGACGTTTAGGCCGAAGTGACCGGTGCAGGGATGTGACGATGTGAACTATTGTAGCCCACATTGTCGCATCGAGCCATCCAGATTCAATCGTATTTTCAGATAAATTACACCGATATACAACCTTAGGTAAAATAATGTTTCACTAAAATGACTTTATATTTCATGAATTCCGGCTTACACACATACCAAATGTGTCATCATAATACAAAACTATGAGCTGAACACAAATAAACAGTACCAGCTGGGTAACCACGTATTCGCCTTTCACATGTCCGAGTACTGTTTGGGAGGAAAAACCAGTATTGCACGCCCGATGTTGCCATTTGTCACAGTTGTCGACACTTGAAACGCATGCTGATTGTTGGCGAATTACTTTGCACACACAAGGCACGGTGGCGCTCTGCTGTCGGGGCATGTTGGCGCTTGGTTTCCAGGGACAGCAAATGACAATGGATGTGAAGCTGGGACAAGTGCCTACACCATGTTATGGGTTATTAGATATCAACTAATAGAAAAACTGGTCTTAGCTGTTGGGTGAGCTTGAACAATCGTAACTCTCCTCTACGTCATTCTCTCTCCGTCATCTCTCTGTGGCGGCGTCACGATGGGTCACGATAGTGAATATATTTATCATTATTGGGTGGCACTTAGCAATATCGTGAATTTGTATTAATCGATTTTTTTTAGGTGTGACGGGTGGTTTTCTGGTTTCACCCCGCTAACCAAAACTAATGGTTGCAAAAAGGATTTAAAAAATATTAATATTTAGAGGTCGCCGAATTGAGGTCAAAGTGTACATTTTTCGTGGAATAAAATACCATTTTTCAAATTTACTTAAACATATTTTCGAACAACATTTTATCCATCATAAATTGATTTCACGGCACGTATTTTGGCTTTTTTTGTCTAAAAAAAATTGTTTTATTACCACACTTACGGTCGACGGAGCATTATTGTGTATAGATGTTGTCAGCCAAAACAGCAAAACCGTTAGCCCGCGTTCCGGGGCCGTATTTTGCCGTGGTGGCTCTAGTCCTTACGATGCCGTTTCGACGGAGAAAGGAGTGTCGGTTCGCGAACCGTGAGGATTGAGGAAACTGTTTACCAACGCCTTCCATAACAGTTTGGTTCGTTTTTTATTCGCTCTGTGTTACCGCTTTTGTTGCCCCAGAAAGTGGCTGTCTCCTCAGGGAATGTCACCAATTCATCCTCATCCATTTTGACATGTTTCTCTTTTTTGAGCATTACATAAAATTTTATATAAATTGACTAAATAATAGCCTTCCCTCTTCGGTTTCGCTCAAGTGGAGTTGCGATGGCGACGACCTAGCGTCAAACACGGGACGTGTTACCTTTACATAGTACACTGAACGAATTACGGGAAAGCCGATCCCAACACAGAGGACAAGCATATCCGTCTGTTCATGCACCTTCATTGGAACTGAAGCACGAGGAAGAAGCCCGTGGCGGCCAAGTATCGATGACGGTACTCGCATCTGGGACCGGGCACGCATTCAAGTCCAGGCAGCCACACGGAAGCGCGCGACTAAAAATCATCGACTCTACGATAGTGGGTTCTCCTTTGAAAAGAGCAAGTCGGAAGGCAGAGGCCGAACCCAAGGTGCTGGAGAGGAAGGGGATTCGTCGCATCCCTGCTTCGCCCTCGTCGACATGCGGCGCACAAAGATGCGCTTTACACTCCTCACGAGAGGAGGAGGACCGGTCTTCTGCTGGCCCAAAGGGACGGACAGCCCCGCGGTTCTCTCGGTTCTCGAGAACATGCCCTTGATGTCAAAGAGAAGAAGGTCAAGGAGAAGTTGAGTGCAAAACGAACGCCGGCGTGGCGGAGCGGAGGCGAACAGTCCGTGCCTTGAGACTTGCGCAGTCCGTTGTGCTTTCGGCAGTTCTTCCGCTGGGCAGTTCTTCC
Source organism: Chionoecetes opilio (assembly GCA_016584305.1). Taxonomy (NCBI): domain Eukaryota; kingdom Metazoa; phylum Arthropoda; class Malacostraca; order Decapoda; family Majidae; genus Chionoecetes; species Chionoecetes opilio. The sequence continues at coordinate 5,043 of JACEEZ010025547.1, forward strand.
GACTCCCCCAGTGCCAGTGCCAGCAACAGTCCTACCGGCCGTTGCGGCGCGCACACGAGGGAACGTCTTCAACGATGGCGACGACGAGAGCCCTCAACGTCGCAATACCGAAGCGCAGGCGGGCGAGTCGTTGCCGAAAGTACGTCCTCAAACAGTGAACTGGCACCGCCGCGCTCGACCGGACCAAGGCATGGTCCACCGCAATGCGGTTCAAGTTGGTGAGACATGCGAGCAGCACGGAACTTAGGACAGAACCGCGAGCTGGTGCGAACCGCGAATCCTCAGGCGCGCTCGGATGAAGTTCCGAGAGGAGGCTGCCAAGGAGATCAGGCAGCGTTCAACCCCCGACGCCGTCTACGTCCACTGAGAGAAAGAATCGCCCGGAGAGCGATGGCGGGGGAGGGAAGCGTTCGACCGGCCTCACGGTCCAGCGGGTCGGGGGGCGACGTGGTCAGCTCCTCAACGTCCCCAAGCTTCCCGTCCGGCCGAGCAACAGGACTGCGCTCAGGCCGTCGCTACAAGCCGCGGAGGACTGGGAGCTGGATGGAGCGGGTCCGCGGTCTCCAGCTTCGACACCCCCGGCGGTGAACAGCTGGGCTGCGGTGAACTGGGGCTTGTCCCTCATCACGAGCTGAAATGCTGGATCGGCCGTCCTCCACCTGGCCTGCCCGGCACCACGTGTAGAGCTGGTCATGGAGAAGGCCATTTTCCACCTCCATGGTCTCGAGCCGGCCCCGACCATCCAGCTGTTCAAAGAGTTCCAAGGCGAGTGGTGGGAGTTCATCGACAGGACCACCCCCCGCCGCGAGCCGCTTTCACCGCCGATGACGTTCCGGAGCTGTGACACGACGGCTGCCTGGTTCAACCTTCCCGCAGCTTCCTCGACCTACGGCCCAGCCCCGGGCCGAACTACCGGGACGGAACTTCTGGAGGCTTCTGCGTCACACACGCTCTCGGCGGAGTTCGAAGCACGGCATACCGCTTCTTCCCGCACCCGAACCGCTCCCACCGGGCAGGCTGGATGCAAAGGGCAATCGACGCGGGAACGCGCGAGCACTTCCTCTTCCACGACGGAGCCAGAGAGTTCCGGGCTGACGGCAGCCGAGCGCCCCTAGGGCATTCAGGCGCTAGGGACGATGTTCGTCGTGCCGCAACGTAACGCGCGCCGCACCATGTGGTTCTCGGGCACTCCAGCTCGCCGCTGCCTGAGCACGGAGCTGGACCCCTATGGCACTTACGTTGAGACGCGGCTCCCCGCCTACTCCACGACAAGGAGCGGGATACACGCAAAGGCGACTGTTCACGGTTCATTACGGAGCTCCACCTAGGGTACTGAGCGAGCGGCGGTGGCTCTGGCACTCTTCGACACCCGACCCTTCCCCTCGGGTACGGTCAAGCAGAGCAATGGTGCCCAAGGCCATAGACTGGAAGGAAGGAGAGAGGAGGCGGACGAGGGACCCGCCCCGCAAGTCCGCATGTGGACATCAACGAGCGCCGCTCTCGCGACCAAGGACGGTGGCTAGCTTCGTCCGCCGTCGTCCAAGCAGCTCCTTAAGAGTTCCGCGACCTGGAGGCGGGGTTCCTAACACAGGATCCAGCCGAGACTGGGAGGAGGACAGCAGTACCAAGCCGCCGCTCGTGTAGTCCGGGAGCTGCGGGTGGTGAATGACTTCGCCTGAGCGCGGTGTCGGCGCTGATGCAGGCCTACAACCCAGAAAGCTCACGAAGGAGAGGAAAGCGGAACAGCGCCAGTTCCTCCTGCAGGTCGTTTGAGGACCACAGGAAGCGGTTACCCCGACGCACCGCCAAGTCGACCTGCGACTGCTAACAGGCCATCATAGAGTGAGAGAGGAGTGCCCACCTGCCCATGATCCCCCCCCCCACACCGCCCCGATGAGGGGCTAATACTCTGCAAGAGAGGGGGACCTGGAGTAGACCAGCATTCCGGTGTGACCAAAACTGAGTGAAATACCAATAAACAATATGAAAAGACTAAAAATGCCTTTTAATCATCCCAAATTTTATTGTAACAACAACGTCAGAAACGAATTTGATTTAAACTTGAAATTTGCCCCCAAAAATCTCAACCCTTTTTCCTCGATTCGCGACCTTTAAATATTTTAAATTTTTCAAAAAATTTGCATACGTTATTCTTTACGGGAATGGAACCAGAAAACCACCCGCACGCATTAAAAATAAAAAATCTATTTTTAAGTGCCACCCTAATGAATATTCTTCTATTCAATTGAAATTTGCTCAGGAATGTGTACATACAGTGCATAAGTAAAAACAAAACTATACAGTAAATACTTTCCATTAAATCAATACATACACATAAAGAAAGAGAGGGGGGGGGGGCAGAGGTCAATCCCTGCCATGGGATAAAGACAAGTGACCGCTTCCCTCCAGCCCACCTGTCCATAAGGGCTCATTTGCCACGGACATCACATTTTCACATAAAAAAATAACTAATATAATTAATTTAAAAAATATTTCCTGAAACAATTTCCGTTGAATATGAAAAGCACTTGAGTGCAAAAGCGTCGGTGTAGTTTGTTTTAGATCAGGGGTGGTTTTTATAAAGACTCTTTGCTACTCTTAGCCACTCTGAGCACTTTGAGTTGTCTGATGGCAAAGAATGTTTATGGGATACTCTCAAGTGGCCAAAATGTATGAGTGGCGGGACCGGCCCAGAGTTTACTCAGATTGATGCTTCTGAGTTGCCATGAGAAAGAACATAGAAACATAAAAATAAGGAAGCTACAAGAGGCCGTGAGACCTACACGCGGTAGTTCCTGTTAAGGAAAAACAAGCTTTTGTATAGCTTGTCAGGCAAAGCTATAGCCCTGCAGAGTATATGAATAAAGCCGTGTTTTTGTCGTCCAAGCACCGTCTTGGATACGAAGACCGTTTTTGGACGCGATTGATTTCTGCGACAAAAACACAACAAGCTTGATAGGAGCCGAAATAATAATCAACGCAAAACATTGCAGACCCTATCACAAAGTAGTATAAGACACATTTCAGCAAGTGTTATCACTTTGAGGTGAATACTGAAGGTATATTATGAAGGTTGTGATAAACAATAACACCACAGCGCCGAAAGGCTAGCCAGTCGCCCACAAGCACCAAAAATATAGCCAGGATGGGGCCTTTTGTTTCTCTTGCCAACATATTTACCTTATGTGTTATGTGTGGTGACGATGCGTGTCAATATACATCCTGTCCAGTCTCTTCAGATACATTATATATGATAAACAACATCCTGCTTCACCGAAAAAGTTATTTTAATCCACAAATTCACCTCTCTTGATATATGTGGTGACCATGAGTGTCATTATTATTACTGTCCTGCCTGATATGGTGTGTGTGCGACTGTAGGCATGCACATTTATCTATTATTCACGTTGTACAAGGAACGGTGACTATTTTTTTCTGGTAAGTTTTGATGTTTTTAATTAATCTGCTAACCGTTTCTGTAGCAATCACTTTTTTTTTTTGGGGGGGGGGGTAAAGGTTAGGTTAGGTTAGGTCTAGTGTTAGGTAAAGGTTATGTTAGGTAAAGGTTATGTTCGGTAAAGGTTTGGTTATGTTAGGTAAAGGTTTGGTTATGTTAGGTAAAGGTTAGGTTATGTTAGGTAAAGGTTAGGTTAGGTTAGGTATAGGTTAGGTTAGGTTAGGTAAAGGTTTGGTTATGCTAGGTAAAGGTTTGTTTATGTGAGGTAAAGGTTAGGTTAGGTTAGGTAAAGGTTAGGTTAGGTATAGGTTCGGTTATGTTAGGTAAAGGTTAGGTTATGTTAGGTAAAGGTTAGGTTATGTTAGGTAAAGGTTAGGTTAGGGTTAGGTATAGGTTAGGTAAAGGTTTGGTAATGTTAGGTAAAGGTTATGTTAGGTAAAGGTTATGTTATGTTAGGTAAAGGTTATGTTAGGTAAAGGTTAGGTTATGTTAGGTAAAGGTTATGTTAGGTAAAGGTTAGGTTATGTTAGGTAAAGGTTATGTTAGGTAAAGGTTATGTTATGTTAGGTAAAGGTTATGTTAGGTAAAGGTTATGTTAGGTAAAGGTTAGGTTATGTTAGGTAAAGGTTAGGTTATGTTAGGTAAAGGTTAGGTTAGGTAAAGGTTAGGTTATGTTATGTTAGGTAAAGGTTAGGTTAGGTAAAGGTTAGGTTAGGTTATGTTAGGTAAGGGTTAGGTTATGTAAAGGTTAGGTTAGGTAAAGGTTAGGTAAAGGTTAGGTAAAGGTTATGTTAGGTAAAGGTTAGGTTAGGTTAGGTTAGGTTAGGTAAAGGTTAGGTTAGGTAAAGGTTAGGTTAGGTAAGGTTGGGTTGGTAAGGTTAGGTTAAGTAAGGTTAGTTGGTTAGGTACAGGTTAGGTTAGGTTGGGTAAGGTTATGTTAGGTAAAGGTTTGTCAGGCTGGGTTTTGTTAGGTAAGGTTGGGTTATGTTAAATTTTTGTTTTTCAAAATTTTTTTTGTCGCAAATCATTTTAAAAAATTTTTTTGCGGCCGAAACGGTCACAAGATTGATTCAAAAACTCATCAGAAAAAAATAGTTTCGTCCACCAAAGTAAAATTGGGTTTGTCAAACTGGAAATGTAGCAGTGTTTTGGATAATGGGGAAATAAAGTAATATTTGTTGGGGTTTTATGCAGAGTAGGAGCCACTTGCAGGAAACACTTTGTAAAGATGTATTAGCATATTTCATTACAAAAGACAAGTCTGAGTATTAAAGATAGCGTGTATGATTCCATAAGGCACTATCATTATAAAACTATTAACACAAAGGACATTAAACCTAACCTGGACTCCCACAACGTTAACTAACCAATATATTTGACCTAATTCCTCTAACCAGAGAGTAAGGATTTACAAAAGCCAATCATTTGTGATACAAATCTATAGAGTTGACTGCAACATAGTTGTTCATGAATAAGAATGTAAAGCTCAAATATTGTAAGTGATTATTATAGTATATGGGCAAATGCTTCAATACACTCTATTTATTTTTCATGGTAAAAATGGACGAGGACTGCGCGGTCATTTTCTGAGACACTGACTAGTTTCTCCTTGCCTAAAAGTGTTTTTTTCTTCAGGTGGATGTATTTATATTTCCCGGAAACCCAAGGCATTTTTCTTTTTTTCATCACCAAATCCTAAGGTCACCGTTTCCGTTGATAAAAATGTACTCCATATGATTTCAACGCCTTCTTGAGATCAACATAGGCTGCAAGCATCCCCCGTCGAAACTCACGTCGGCGTTCACCAGGACACGAAGCGCTAGGATACGGTCCGTTGTTGACCTTACCAGGCGTAAAACCCAGACTGCTGAGGTCTCTGATGCTTCACCAGATGACTGCAAATTTCCGTGTCACCAATAGATGGGCAAGCACCTTGCTGGTACGCTGAGCAGTGTAATACCGCGGTAATTGTTGCAGTCCTGACGGTCCCCTTTCCCTTTCCAGATAGGGACGACCACCCCCCTTTTTTCCAGTCAGGAGGAATGGTACCTGATTCCCACACGGCAGTCAGGGAAAAGCATGCAACCCGCGGATCATGGCCTCACCCCCAGCTTTGAGGAGCTCAGCACTGATATTACAAACACCAGCTGCCTTTCCACCCCTCAACTTAGCTACAGCCTCTCTGACTTCGTCAAGCGAGGGTGGCGGTTTCGTCAATGGGAGGATCGGCATCCCAATGCCTGTAACCCAGTGGTTTTAAAGCTGCTCATTTTGGAGGGTCCACCGTGAACAACTGCCCAAAGTACTCAGCCAACGAGCCATCTGCCCATCCATGTCCGACACGAGCGCCCATCTGATGTTCGAATAGCACTCGCCCGAGATGGAGACTTGGAACGGAGCTTTTTCAGGGCTCGGTAGGGGTCGGAGGTCATTAGCGTTCAAATGGCCCTCGACATCCTCAGCGAGACTCCTGAAAACCCTCCCCTTTGTCTCTCCCCAGGAGGGTTCTAGTCCGGCATGACAGAGCCCTGTGCTGGTCCTGGTTCCCAGCCAGCCTGGCAGCGGGACTCCCCTCGATTTTCCCAGAGTCTCCGTCGAGACAAAACCACGCCTTGACCTTTGGGGCCTTTCCCCAATACACTCCTTGGCAGCCTGTAGTTTCACGTTTGAAGGTATCCCACAGTTCTACAGGTCCCGGGAGAGCCGAGCACATCAAACCGATTTGAGACTGCCACCGCATACTCTGAGCACATGTCAAGTCCTTCAGTTTCTCAAGATGAAACACAGTATGGTTACCTTTTGAGATTCTTCTGGACTTGAATGAAGCTTAAGTGTAGCAAACAAGTCTGTGATCTTGTTCCAAAGAACTCAGCACTCCGGTAAACCCTGCAGTTCTGGAGGATCCTCCAACGAGTACTAACGAGGATGTGGTTGATCTCCTTAGCTACCCCTCCGGCATTACTATACCATGTCCAGCGGTGCAGCTCTGGCCTCTGATACCAAGAACCTGCAATTCTCAACCTTCTGGACCTTGCAAAGTTCAGAAGCAGAGAACTGTTGGTGTTTCTGGTACCGGAGCCATGGGGACCAACACATAACTCATAGCCATCTCTCACAGTGCCATAGTAGCATTGAAGTCGCCCAAGACAATGAGTGGGGTCCCGAGGAGGACACGGTCTAATACAGAGTTCCAGTTTGGCGTAGAACATCTCCCTTCCTCTTCAGTTTTACACACCTCGTAGGAGCGTACACTGCAACAAGAGACATGAAACCCAGAGTGTGTTTCATCCTCACCCGCATTATACGCTCATCAACGGGAGTAACCTCAACAACTGACGGCTGCAGTTTGCTGGAGATGCCTATAGCTACGGTGACCATTGCTCAGGCCGGACCAGTAGTAGATGTAACCCCCACTGCTAGTCTCGCCACTGCCAGGCCTCCTCGTCTCAGAGAGTCCCACTATATCCACCCTCAGCTTAGGTTAGGTTTCATTAAAGCCTATAAGGTTAGGTTAGGTTTCATTAAAACCTATAAGACCCTGACAAATTTTTCACGGCCAAGTTTTAGTGCTTTTTCTGATGAAATACATATTATATATATTTTTTTTTAACGATGGTTTTGCGCAAAATAAAACTATCTCCATTAGAAAAAGCGGATAATTTATAGTTTCACCCAACCAACAATTTTCTGATGCGCCTTATGTTTTTCTGGTGTGTTTTTATGTGTTTTGAATTAATCTGCTAACCGTTTGTGTAGCAGTTTTTTATTTTTTTTTTATTTTTTTAGGTAGATAAAGGTTTTTTTTTTTTTTTTTTTTTTTTAAGGTAAAAGTTAGGTTAGGCATAGGTTAGGTTAGGTTAGGTTAGGTTAGGTTAGGTTAGGCTAGGCTAGGTTAGGTTAGGTTAAGGTTAGGTTAGGTTAGGTTAGGTTAGGTTAGGTTAGGCTAGGCTAGGTATAGGTTAGGTATAGGTTAGGTATAGGTAAAGGTTAGGTTAGGTTTAGGTTCATTTTTTTTTTTTTTTTGTCATTTTTGCAAAAAAAAAAAAAAATAATAATAATTGCGACAGAAACGGTTACCGTAGATAACAGTAAAGTCGCCAGTTCAACGTTTCTTTGTTATTTACAGACGTATGGTGGCGTTAATACTTACATTTGTACATCCATGATTTCAGGAAAGTTAGAAGGGGCTATCTGGAGAGTCTGTGTCATTTTGTGTCTTCATCTGTGTCATATTAGGGCTATAAATAAACAAATGACAAAAATAAAACAGAGTGGCGACCTTCCTATACCTACTACAGTAAAGTCGCCAGCTAGTATTTTAACCCAACAGGAGAGTTGCCACTCTGGGGAATTCAGGGAAATTAGAGGTAAAGTAAAACAAGTCTCTATATATATTACCTGCGGAAGATGCTTGGATATATAAAAATTCCTCTGCCAACGTGAAAGCAAATTCTATTAAAGTTTGAAAGATCTGGCAAGTCTTGTGTCCTGTCGCCCGAATGGTGATGAGCTACTGTCTGTTGTCGCGCCAAGAAAAACTTGCGAAGCAAAATGCGCAAGTTATATTTGCAGATACAAAGCATAAAACAAAGCTGAAACAGGGTAGATTATACAGTCATGATATAAATTACTGTGTATCATCTTCAGTGGCACATAAAAATCAGTAGTGATGCTATAATTCGTAATATTTGGCGGCTGGCGACATGACTGCAGGTGGCGACTTGACTGTTATCTACGATAGCAGATTCATTCCAAACACATAAAAACACACCAGAAAAATATAAGGCGCATCAGAAAATCGTTGGTTGGGTGAAATTATAAATTGACCGAAAAAGCACTTATTTTAGGCCAGGAAAAACTAGTCGGTGTCTCTGAAAAAGACCGTGAAACTCTCGTCCATTATCACCAGGTTAGGTTAGGTAAAGGTTAGGTTAGGTTAGGTAAAGGTTAGGTTAGGTAAAGGTTAGGTTAGGTAAAGGTTCAATTTTCTTTTTTTTCTTTTTGTCATTTTTGCAACAAAAAATAATAGGTAAATTTTTACGATGGCACCAAACTTGCCTACACAATTGGCAGCATGGTTTTTGTTTACCTTATTGTATTTAAGAGACATTTTTCTCCTTGATCTTTCCGTCGCAAATCAATAGTTTCGGAGATATAGAACATTTTACGTGGGGGGAGGATTATGTCTCCTTGTTTACAAAATGCCTCCCTCTTCCTCTTCTTGTGACCTGCATCGCTTTTGTTTCGGAGGGGCACCCGTGGCTACGTAACCTAACCTAACCTTACCTTTAACCTCCTAACTGGGTCTAATAATAAAAGTTTAATAAAATACCAAACAAAAGCGATGCAGGGCACAAGAAGAGGAAGAGGGAGGCATTTTGTAAACAAGGAGACATATTCCTCCCCCCACCTAAAATGTTCTATATTTCTGAAACTATTGATTTGCGATGGAAAGCTCTGAGAAAATGTCTCTTAGAATACAATAAGGTAAACAAAAACCATGCTCCCAATGGACTACCTGAGGCGAATTTTGGTGAGGAAGCCGTAAGAAGCTGGCTTCTTGCCGGCTTCTCTATCGTTTGCGTGCCTCGCCAGAACTGCTGACAGTTGCCAGCTTCTTGTCGGGGCTCGCCCGCTCGGCGATCACAGCTGATAGCTGTAAACAAAGCAACCACACAATGACGATTGATTTATTGATTAATGCCAAAAAAAGGTGAATGTGCACACAATGACGAATTGTCATCTTCAACTCATAGCCAACCACATCTTCTCTCATAAACATACTGAATTAAACGCAATGCTAGTCGAATTTCCACAATATATACCTATCAGCTGCTCTACCATAGATAACACTATAGTCGCCAGTCACTTGCCAATGCACTAATGTCGCCAGGCACAATATATTACAAATTTTAGCATCACTACTGATTTGTATGTGCCACTGAAGACGCATCCACAGTAGTTTATATTATGTACATCACACTACATGTCTTCAGTGGCACATACAAGTCTGTAGGGATGGTAAAATTCGTAATATATTGTGCCTGGCGACATTAGTGCAGTGGCAATTGACTGGCGACTATAGTGTTATCTACGGTACCTTGTATATTCTTATACGTGGACTTAAGGTAAGTCCATGCTTTTGAATGTACATCTGTGTGTTTACTTGTGTCCTGTAATCACATCATTTCTACGACGATATTCACTCTATTACTAGTTCCCCCTGTCCCGCTGTTTTGCGAAATATTGTTAGGGCGCGAAATCCTGTAAACCTCCATTCATCGCTCTTATTTCACTGGTTTTAAAAGGTTAACTGCTGCCCTGATACATGTTACAGGCAACATCGAGTCACTAGCTTCCCAAAAAGAGCACTTGCAAGTAATAATAGTTACTCAAAAGCTTAAAATTATCCACGTCAAAAAACAGTCAGGAGTATGGTTTTTATTTATGTATTATTTTATCAACTATTATTACTTGTAAGTGTTCTCATGGGAAGCTAGTGACTCGATGTTGCCTGTAACGTGTTTCGGGGCAGCAGTTTAAGCTGTAAAATTAGTGCACAAGCTCTGCCCTTCCCACCATATTTGTTTTTTATCTCTGACGTCCACGGCAAGAAGCCGTGAGAAGCGAGCCCTGGCTCTCGCTTCTTCCGGTTCTTACGGCTTGCCCAGCTGGGCCAATCCATAAGAAGCCGGCTTCTTCAAGTGCCTCGCGTTAACAGAAAACGCAAGCTGCAAGAAGCCGGCTTTTACGGCTTCCTCACCAAAATTCACCTCTGAGTGAGCGCGATCTGCCATCTGGTGGCCGTCTGGGAGCTACACGCGCAGCTAGAATGTAGGGTCGCGGGGTGTCGGGCTCGACTTATTTTCTATTATTCCTACCAAACCAGCTACAATTAAGTGTTGTCATGGTCACATAGGCTTATGCAAAATGGAAATATAAAGAGTTTTACATAATTCATGGCGTTATAATGAGGATTGTTGGCAAAATAGAAGCATTCGATCACAGGTGTCCTACAACATTCTACTAAATACTGCAAAGGAATGCTTCAAGGCGGATGCATGGGTTAATATTACCTCCATGTATGCAAAGAGAAGGTAATATTAACCCATGCACCCGCCTTGAAGCTTTCCTTTGCAGTATTTAGTAGAATGTTATAGGACACCTGTGATCGAATGCTTCTATTTTGCCAACAATCCTCATTATAACGCCATGAATAATGTAAAACTCATATATTTCCATTTTGCATAAGCCTATGTTGACCATGACAACACTTAATTGTAGCTGGTTTGGTAGGGAATAATAGAAAATAAGTCGAGATCCGACATTCTAGCTGCCCGGGTAGTTCCCAGACGGCCACCAGATGGCAGATCGCGCTCACTCAGGTAGCCTATTGTGTAGGGAAGTTTGGTGCCATCGTAAAATAATACCAAAAAATATAATAATATTTGCGACAGAAACGGTTAGCAGATTCGGAAATACTTTGGAACTCATCCTTCCGGCTTTGACTGAAATGAACTACCGCACTGTATTGTATGCTTATTGTACTTCACATCTGTAAGGGTTCCAGCGTGCGCTCAGCCTTGGTTAACCCACACGGCCGCTATGAAATATGAGGTGCCTCAAAAAATTCTAAGTCCAGTTAGGTTAGGTTAGGTATACTTTGTGGTTAAGGTTAGGTTAGGTTAGGTATACTTTGTGGTTAAGGTTAGGTTAGGTTCGGTTAGGTATACTTTGTGGTTAAGGTTAGGTTAGGTTAGATTTTGGTAATTATGGAGGAGAGTTTCACGTTCGTTTTCAGAGACACCAACTACTTTTTCTTGGCCTACAATAGGTGCTTGTTCTAATGGTGCTAGTTTTATTTTGCGCAAACCAAAAAAAAAAAAATAATAATAAAAAAGAAATGAAACCTAACCTAACCTAACCCAACCCAACCCAACCCAACCTAACCTTACAGGTTTTAAAGAAACCTAACCTAACCTAACTTTACAGGTTTTTAAGAAACCTAACCTAACCTAACCTAACCTTACAGGTTTTTAAGAAACCTAACCTAACCTTACAGGTTTTTAAGAAACCTAACCTAACCTAACCTTACAGGTTTTACAGAAACCTAACCTAACCTAACCTTACAGGTTTTAAAGAAACCTAACCTTACCTAACCTTACAGGTTTTTAAGAAACCTAACCTTAAAGTAGTCGTCCAGACCATTTCATCATTCCTGATTTAATGCAGTCAAATCATAGCCATTGACGAGTATATCAACAATACGTCGTCACTTTTTGTATCCAGTCAGCCGTTTTTAAATAATCCGCAATCAAAATCTGCAAATTCCCCGAGTTCTCAAAACGCACTCAAGATTTGCAGACGCTCAGGCTCAGGCTCCGTGACGTACCATCAGGGAGGCTCATCTTCCCGCGCTGATCAGAGGCACGTAAACACAGAGATAAATATAATAGTACTTGAAGATATTTGGGTGCTTCTGATAGATTTTTTTTGCTATATGCCACATGCATGCATCCTTTATGGGTGCAGCATGCTTCCTTCCCACACATACGCCTGCACACCGACACCCTTCCCACACACACGCCTGCACACCGACACCCTTCCCACACACACGCCTGGGAAATACTTTGGAACTCATCCTTCCGGCTTTGACTGAAATGAACTACCGCACTGTATTGTATGCTTATTATACTTCACATCTGTAAAGGTTCCAGCGTGCGCTCAGCCTTGGTTAACCCACACGACCGCTATGAAATATGAGGTGCCTCAAAAAATTCTAAGTCCAGTTAGGTTAGGTTAGGTATACTTTGTGGTTAAGGTTAGGTTAGGTTAGGTATACTTTGTGGTTAAGGTTAGGTTAGGTTAGGTATACTTTGTGGTTAAGGTTAGGTTAGGTATACTTTGTGGTTAAGGTTAGGTTAGGTTAGGTATACTTTGTGGTTAAGGTTAGGTTAGGTTAGGTATACTTTGTGGTTAAGGTTAGGTTAGGTTAGGTATACTTTGTGGTTAAGGTTAGGTTAGGTTAGGTATACTTTGTGGTTAAGGTTAGGTTAGGCTAGGTTAGGTATACTTTGTGGTTAAGGTTAGGTTAGGCTAGGTATCTTTGTGGTTAAGGTTAGGTTAGGTTAGGCTATACTTTGTGGTTAAGGTTAGGTAGGTTAGGTTAGGGATACTTTGTGGTTAAGGTTAGGTTAGGTTAGGTATACTTTGTGGTTAAGGTTAGGTTAGGTATACTTTGTGGTTAAGGTTAGGCTAGGTTAGGTTAGGTATACTTTGTGGTTAAGGTTAGGTTAGGTATACTTTGTGGGTTTGGGTTAGGTTAGGTTAGGTATACTTTGTGGTTAAGGTTAGGTTAGGTATACTTTGTGGTTAAGGTTAGGTTAGGTATACTTTGTGGTTAAGGTTAGGTTAGGTTAGGTATACTTTGTGGTTAAGGTTAGGTTAGGTTAGGTATACTTTGTGGTTAAGGTTAGGTTAGGTTAGGTATACTTTGTGGTTAAGGTTAGGTTAGGCTAGGTTAGGTATACTTTGTGGTTAAGGTTAGGTTAGGCTAGGTATACTTTGTGGTTAAGGTTAGGTTAGGTTAGGTATACTTTGTGGTTAAGGTTAGGTTAGGTTAGGTTAGGTATACTTTGTGGTTAAGGTTAGGTTAGGTTAGGTATACTTTGTGGTTAAGGTTAGGTTAGGTTAGGTATACTTTGTGTTAAGGTTAGGTTAGGTTAGTTTAGGTTAGGTTAGGTTAGGTATACTTTGTGGTTAAGGTTAGGTTAGGTTAGGTATACTTTGTGGTTAAGGTTAGGTTAGGTTAGGTTAGGTTAGGTATACTTTGTGGGTTAAGGTTAGGTTAGGTATACTTTGTGGTTAAGGTTAGGCTAGGTTAGGTTAGGTATACTTTGTGGTTAAGGTTAGGTTAGGTATACTTTGTGGTTAAGGTTAGGTTAGGTTAGGTATAAATTTGTGGTTAAGGTTAGGTTAGGTTAGGTATACTTTGTGGTTAAGGTTAGGTTAGGTTAGGTATACTTTGTGGTTAAGGTTAGGTTTAGGTATACTTTGTGGTTAAGGTTAGGTTAGGTTAGGTTAGGTTAGGTATACTTTGTGGTTAAGGTTAGGTTAGGTTAGATTTTTACATATAGTGACTTTCATGATTTTTGGGGAGCCATAAATCACTTATATTTGCTTCCCCCACCCAAAAACCCCGTATTCCCGCCAGTTCCCCAGGCTTGTTGGCTATAGGGGGAAGAAAAAAAAGATAGGGGTGAAGGACTTCTTCCAAAGTTTACCCACGCCTGCACACACGCCTCCTTCCCACACACGCCTTGCATACACGCCTCCTTCCCACACACACGCCTGCATACACGCCTCCTTCCCACACACACGCCTGCAGACACGCTTCCTTCCCACACACACGCCTGCAAAACCGACACCCTTCCCACACAGACGCCTGCACACACACACGCCTGCACACACGCCTCCTTCCCACACACACGCCTCCTTCCCACACACACGCTTCCTTCCCACACACACGCCTGCACACCGACACCCTTCCCACACACACGCCTGCACACACGTCTGCACACCGACACCCTTCTTACACACACGCCTACTTCCCACACACACGCCTGCACACACGCCCTCCACACACGTGTGTGTTGTGTGTGTATGTGTGTGTGGTGTGTGCAGGAAGGGTGTTGGTGCGCAGGCGTGTGTGCAGGCGTGTGTGTGGGAAGAGTGTCGGTCACAGCGACAGATTCACTGTCTGACACCGAAGTACAATCGGTCATCATAACATTTGCCGACAGGTGTCAGACAGAGTGTCTGCGGGCGTCCCTGTTCTGAAAGTCATCATAACAGTCGTAGCCCTGTTGGAGGGAAGATTTTTTTTTTCGCGCGCTTTTTACAAAAGTCGTGTTTTTACGGAAATAAGGCCTGGAAATCAATTATTTTTGGTGGATTAGGTGTTTTGAATGTACAGTCAACATAATTAGGCAAAAAAAAAATGGGTCTGGACGACTACTTTAACCAGAATATTAATTTTTTGTTTTTTTTTGTTTTTGGTTTGCGCAAAATAAAACTAGCACCATTAGAACAAGCACCTATTGTAGCCCAAGAAAAAGTAGTTGGTGTCTCTGAAAACGACCGTGAAACTCTCCTCCGTATTAACCAAAATCCCCGTATTCCCGCCAGTTCCCCAGGCTTGTTGGCTAGAGGGGGAAGAAAAAAAAGATAGGGGTGAAGGACTTCTTCCAAAGTTTTACCGCAGATTCATTCAAAACACAAAATCTCACCAGAAAAAAATTGTTTGGGCCAAACCAAATTGAGTTGGGTTTTTCCATTTTAAACCAAATTTCCCAAAATTTAAACCATTTTTTCCCAAATAAATTAACACAAAGAAAAAATTCGCGTCCTACACGTCACAAAAGTAAATTTCGGAAAATTTTTCCTTTTCCACCCGACCCCCAAAAAACCCCACAAAACCATCAAAATCCCACAAAAAAACCCAAAATTTCCCCCCAGAAACCCACCAAAACCCCCCCGGCAATATGAAGCTAAAAAACCACGTTTTTACAAAACCCCTTTAATAGACCCTTTTAAAAGGGTTGACACAAGGTTAACTACCGCTATAAAGGTTTTGGGATTGTTTTATAGTATTTCCCCCTCGTTAGGTATTGTGGTGCCCTTCGATGTAACTACCCCGTCATCGCCCTTTTTTTTTGGAAAACCCTTAATTTGTCCAGGGCCTTTGTTGGGGGGCCCGGCCAAATTTGGTGGCTGGGGGAAGGGGGAGCACGAGCCCCCCCCCGGGTTTTTTGTGACTTTCCCTCTTTCTGTCTGTCTGTCTTTTCACTCTCCGGGCTGTTTTTTCTCCCCGTCTGCCCGTCTGCCCTGTCTGCTACATCTGTCTTTTCTAAAATTCTGTCTGTTACATTCCTGTCTGTCTGTCGCCCTGTTACAGTCTCTGTCTGTCTTCTTTTCCGGGTCTTCTCTCCCCCTGTCTGCGTCTGTCTCTCTCTATCTCTGTCTGTCTCTGTCTTTTCTGTCTGTCTGCCTATACTATATCACTGCCAGCCACCCCACATAAAACCACCCTCCCCGCCCCCACCCCCCATATCACTCCCAGAAAACCCCACACCCACCAAATCACGGGCCACCAAACCCCCACCCATTCTCACCCCCCAGTCCCCACCACATCCCCACCTCACCCCACCCAAAACACCACATCCACATAACGCCAGCCACACCACCCAATCACTCCCAAAAACCCAAAATCCCTGCCGCCAAAACCACCCATATACTCCCAGCCACACCCCATCACACATCATCCCACCCACCCCCCACCATACACATCACTCCCACCCAACACCACATCACACATCACTGCCACCACCCCCCCCCCATATCACCCCCAAACCACACCACATCCACATCACTCCCAGCCCCACCACATCACCCCATCACTCCCAGCCCACCAAAATCACCATAAATGCCAGCCACACCCCATTTTCACTCCCACCCACACCACCCCAAAATCATCTCCCAGCCACCCCAAAATACCACATCACTGCCAACCCCCCAAACCCCATACACCCCCCACACCACATCAAACATCACTCCCAAAGGCCACACCACATCAAAACATCACCCCCAGCCACCCCAAATAAACACATCACCCCACCCCACACCACATCACCTAAATCCCAGCCACACCACATCCCCACATCACCCCCGGCCACACCAAAATCACAAAAACCCCCCAAATATCACTGCCACCCCACCCACATCAACACCCACTGCAGCCATACCAATCACTGCCAGCCAACCATCCATATCACTCCCAGCCACCCCAACACAAAACACTGCCAGCCCACCACCCATATCCCTGCCAGCCCACCACCAACATCCTCCCCACCCCACCCCACCCATATCACTCCCAGCCACACCACATCACATATCACTCCCCGCCCACCACATATATAAATCCCAAACCCAAAACACCACATCACACATCACTGCTAGCCACCCCAAACATCACAACATCCCAAAGGCCACACCACCCAAAATAAATTGCCCCCCCAAAACCACATCACAAAAAAAAATGCCACCCCAACACCACCCATATCCCTCCCAGCCAAAACCACATCACAAAATCACTGCCACCCACACCACCCAATCACTGCCAGGCACCCCCAATAAATTACATCCTGCCAGCCACATCACCATATCACTCCCGGGCCAAAACCACATACACATCAGGGTCAGCCAAAACCACATAAACCCACATAAACGGGCCAGCCACCCCCACCCATACAGGGCCACCCCACACCACATCCACAATCACTGCCAGCCACACCACATCACATCACATTTTCACTCCCAGCCACCCCCCATAAACATTACTGCTGCCAAAACCCCCCATTCACTGCCACCACACCCATAAACATATCACTGCCAGCCACACCACCCAAAATCACGGGGCCGCCAAAACCACATCAAAAAATCATTTGCCAGCCAACCACTTTCCCATATCACTGCCGGGCCACACCACATCACATATCATTTCCCCAAAGCCACACCACACCCAAAACATAAATCCCAAAGCCAAAACCACATCACATATAAATTTGCCCCCAAACCCCCACATCACACTTACTGCCAGCCACACCCCACCCAAAACTTTCACTGCCACCCCAAAAACCACATCAAACAACACTTCCAGCCCCCACCCCTCACACATCACTCCCACCCCACCCAACCATATCCTCCCATTCAAAACCACATCCCACATCACTGCCAGCCACACCACCCATATAAATCCCAGCCACACCACATCACCCCATCACTCCCACCCCCCCACCCATATCACCCCCACTACCCCAAAATCACCAATCACTGCCCAGCCCACCACCCATAACCTCCCCAGCCACACCATATCACACATCACGGGGCCAGCCCACCCCCCATTCACCCCCAAAGCCACACCACATCACTCACTGCCTGCCACACCACCCTTTACCCACCCCCAGCCACCCCACATCACACATCACTGCCAGCCACCCCCCCCCAAACCCACTGCCACCACCCACATCACAAAATCACGGGCCAGCCACACCCCCCATACCCACTCCCACCACTCCATTACACTTTCAATGCCACCACACCACCCATTTTCACTCCCCACCCAAACCACCACATCACACACCCACTACGCCACACCCACCTTTACCCACTGCCACCCCAAAACCATCACACATCATTTTCCAGCCACCCACATCACCCCCTCACTCCCAGCCAAAACCCACATCACACACACTGCAGCCAAAAACCACCCAAAATATTTCCCAGCCACACCAAAATCACACCAGACACACAAAAAACCCATAGCCACGCTCAGCCCCAGACCGATAGTTAAGATAAAATATAGGGAGATAAAAAAAAAGTGAGATAAAAAGATAGTGAGTAAAAATAAAAAAAGGGAAATTTTTGCGAAAATTTCCTTTAACCGAAAAAAGTACCCGGGGGCCAGCTAAATTTGAAGGAATGGTTTTCTTGCTTCAAAAGGGGTGGGGTGGGGGTTTAGGATAGGGTAAAGTGGGGAAAGGTTAAGGTTCTTGAAGGGTAGGAAATCCACGGGGAACGAGAGGTAACGCGAGGGAGAAACGGCGGGGGGAAAAACCGCACGGTATAAGCGGTACATCCCTTTGTTATGTGGTCTTTTTAAACTGCCCTGAATTATTCTCTCTCTCTCCCCTCTCTCTCTTACTTTCTTGCCCTTTTTATCATTGAAAAAATAAAAAAATTTTAAAAAAAAATTGTAGTGGAAAAAAATTTTATAAACAATAATAAAAAATCATAAGGGGAAATTGGTTTTTTAAATTTCCCTTTCATTCTAATATTACTTTCTGGGGGAAAGAGGAGGGGAAAAGTGCCAATAAAGTAGAGGAGGAGGAGGAGGAAGAGTGATAAAAAATACTGTTTTTTCCCCTTTAAAGCCCTGTTCTTTGGCGATGCTGTTAAACCCTATTATCTATTATAAACCTATTTTAAATAAAAACCCTCCTGAAAACTTCTTTTTATAACCTCTCCCCATCTCTTTTTTTTCCCATTTTTCCCTCTGTAATCGGTGAAATTAAAACATTAAACCCAATTTTTATTCATGAAGTGGCTTTATTGTTTATTTTTAAAAACCTCACAAGTGGGTTTGTATATCCTGGCAAGCCCCTCACCCCACCACAAGCAAAAAACCCACACACAGCCATCCCTCCTCACGGGTTTGTGTCTGGATATGCCCTGGCAACAGGGCCCCTTCCCCTGGAAAACACTTCCCCGCAAATATCACATTGTACTTTCCCCCACCAGGGGTGGGGAGCATGTGTTTTTAAAGACCCCCCTTGGGGGAAAATTTTTTTCCTGCCCCTCCTAAACACTAAAATTTTTCTCTCCCCAGTGGGGGTTTTGAGGATGTTGTTTTAAGACTGCTCTTGGGGAAAAATTTTTTTTCCCCTACACTCCGGGCACTCAAATTTTTTCTCTCCCCAGTGGGGGGTGAGAATGTTTTGAGTTAAAAACCTGCTCTTGTGGGTAAATTTTTTTCCTACACTCCGGGGGCACTAAAAAGTTTCCCCCTCACCAGTGGGGTGGGCTTGTGATTTAAAAATGCCTTTTTGGTGGGAAAAATTTTTTCCCTTTACACTCCGGCACTCAAAGTTTCTCTAAACCAGGGGGGGGGTGACCTTGTGTTTTAAAGTTTCCCCCTTGGGGGTAAATTTTTTCCCTGCACCCCCCTGCACTAAAATTTTTCCTCAAAAATGTGGGTGAGCATGGTGTATTTAAGATGGCTCTGCGGGAAAATTTTTTTCCCTGCCCCTCCTGACACTAAAGTTTTTTTTTTCCCCCCATTGGGTGGGGGATGTGTTTTTTAAAGCCTGCTCTTGGGGTTTAAATTTTTTCCCTACACTCCTGACACTCAAATTTTTCTCTCCCCAGTGTGGGTGAGCAGGGGGGGTGTGTTTAAAAAATTGCTTTTGGGGAGGGAAAAATTTTTTCCTACCCCTCCTGGCACTCAAAGTTTCTCTAAACCAGTGGGGTGGCATGTTGGGGTTAAGATTGTTTTTTTTTTCTTTCAGGGCAAATTTTTTCCCTTACATCCTGACACTCAAATTTTTTCTTTACCAGTGGGGGTGCCATGTTTTTGGGTTAAGACTCCCTCTTGGGAGTAAATTTTTTTCCTCCCTCCTGACACTCAAAGTTTCTCTAAAACCAGTGTGGGTGAGCATGGGGCCTCCTAATAACCCCTTATCAGTAAACCCACTTTGCCCACAGTGGTCACACCCAGCTCTGTCTTGCGTGTGTGGGTGGGGACGTTTTTGAGTAATGCCAGCCTTGCTGGAGCACATTTTGCCACAGTGGTCACAAGTGTAGGCCCTTCACCCCTCCATTGCCAGCACAATTCTGCCAGCCCCCCTGTGGGGGGAGGCGTCGGGCGGGGTCCCCCGGAAACCCCCCGGTCGGGGGCCCGGGGGAAACCAAGCGTTTCCCTAATAAAGAGAACCCCGGGAGGACCCTGGCGTGGGGGGGCCCGACCTGGCCCTCTTCCCCTCGGGCACCTGTAACTTTGGTGGCCGAAAACACAAAAAGCAGGCAAGTGCTTCCTTGAAGGGGTTTCCCCCCTTCACCCCCGGCAAACACCTCCCAGTGTTTGCAGCCAAGGAGAAAGGGGCCAGCACAGGAGCCTCACGCCCCCCAAATCTACAGGTGGAGAGTGGAGGGGTGAGTGGCTAGTGCCCTTTAAATGCAGGCAAGTGTACCTAACCCTTTTGAAACATCAGGCAAAACCCCAATAATGGGTAAGGGGAGATGGGGGGGGAGTGGAGAGGGGGGGCTCTCTCCCCTTTTCTCTTTTTTCCTCTCTTTTAAATAAAAAAGGCAAGGACAGAATAGAAACTTTGAATATTTTTTCTATTAAATTTGAAATTTGCTCGGAATGTTTTAATACAGTGCATAATTTAAAAAAAAAAACATACAGTAAATATTTTCCAAATTAAATCAATAAAATACCCATAAAAAAAGGAGTGGGGGGGGGGGGGGGGGGGGGGGGGGGGGCGGGGAGGTAATCCCGCCAGGGATACAGACAAGTCCGGGGTTCCCCTCCCCCCCCACCTGCCCCAAAAGGGGGTCTTTTTCCCAAACAGCATCACATTTTCACTTTAAAAAAAAAAATAATATAATTAATAAAAAAAAATATTCCTGAAACCATTTCCGTTGAATAGAAAAGAAATTGGGAGTGCAAAAGCGTCTTTTGAAATTTTGTTTTAGAGCAGGGGGGTTTTTTATAAAAATCTTTGCTACTCTTAGCCCCTCTGAACTTTGAGTTGCTCGAGTGGCAAAGGGAAAGTTTATTAGATACTTTTCAAATGGCCCAAAAAGCATGAGTTGGGGGGGACCGGGGGAAAAAGCTAATCAGGGTGGGTGCTTTTTGAGTTTTCCTGAGTAAGAACATAAAAACATAAGAAAATAAGGAAAAGGGGACAAGAGGCCCCTGGGGACCTACACGCGCTAAATTCCTGTAGAGGAAAAAAAAAGCTTTTTTTTAGTTTGTTTAAACAAAGGGTTTTAGCCCTGCAGAGTATAGAATAAAGCCGTTTTTTTTACCCTAAATTAAACCCCTAAAACCCACAATTCCTTTTTTATGTTTTATCCAGATTACTAAAAAAAAGTACCTTGCCACTGCATATAATAAAAAAAATTCCACTTTAATTAATTGGTTAGACCCAAAAATATAATTTAAGCATCATCGTTATTCCGAGGAAATGTGTTTTTTTAAAGGGGGCTTCAAAAAAGGAAAAACAAGTTTTGCTGCCTTCTCAGTACCCCAGGCGGGGCCGCAGTTTTGAGGGTACTTAAATGTTAAAATGAGGCCCCCCCGGGGGCAGAAGGTTTTAACGCCACCGGGGCCAAAAATGAGATTTTTTTCATGGACCGGGGTCCCAATTCCCCTTAAAAGGTGGGGGAGTTTTGCACCTTTTTCCCAAAATTTTTCCAAAAAGGGCGAAAGTCCTATTTTTTAAAAAAGTAATTTTTGCTTCGATTACTTGGAACACATTCAGGGAGGGGGGGGGGCCCTGGCAGAAGGGGGACTAAATCCCCAAAACCCCGCCAAACCCGCCAATGGGGACCAAACGCAACCCCCCGTACGTCAGAGCGTTTAGGGCCCAAGGGGAGCGCAGATCGCCACCACTGCCGCCTAAGCCCCGCCTTCCTTCCCTCCCAACGCAGAGAAAGCAACGAGTGCTTTCTCGGGGGTTTTCGCTTTACTTTCGCCCTTATCCTGGATTATTCCAGCAGTGACAATAGTGCCAGTGAAAATCCTCCCCGCGGTTTTGGGATTCCCTGAGTGCACCTACTGAAGTCAGATTTCGAAAGGGGTGGGCGGCGAGAAAATCACCGAGGTCCCGACCCGCAAAAAAGGGGCGGGCAGCCTGGTCCAGTAAGGGGTTTGGGCCTCAAACCCCCCCGCCTCCCCCAAACACTACAGCCGCCCCTTACCCTAAAAAAAGGAAAAAAAAGGGGGGACCTTCAGTTTCCCCCCCTCGACCTCATGCCTGTCAAAAAACAAACCTTTTACAACAAAAAAATCGACGCACACACAGGGGTTTGGGCCCAAAAAAACCCCCCACCTGACGAGGACCCCCCATAACCCGGACGAGCTGTTTGGGGTACCAATTTAAAAGGCCCTGGAGGGTGGGGTGGAAGGGGGTTTAGGGGGAAGGGGGAGAGGCGGGGGGAAATTTAAAAATGGAAGTTTAAGACTAGGCTGTCTACGCATGGATGGGGGAATAGAAAGAAAAAAATAAAATACCAAATTAAAATTTTAATTATAATTTTTTTTACATCAAAAAGACGAGTGCCAGATTCACCTTTAAAGCATATTATAACTATGCTGGAAAACGCCACTCCTTTTTTAATATTTTTTTAATGTGTTTTATTTTTTAAACCCTACTTGACACAGATGAAGGAAAACAAAAGGAAAACCTCTCCCAAAATAGCCCCCTTTTTCTAACTTTTCCCGAAAACATGGGGTGTAGAAATGTAAGTATTAAAAGCACCACACGTCTGTTTCAGCGTAAAAACGTTGGGATACGGGATTTAATAAACGGTGGTCGCCCAATAAAAAAAAAAATTTTTCGGGAAAATTTTGGTTCCAGAATTTAAAAAAATACCAAAAAAAAAAGGTTTCAGGGGGTTTTGTATAGAAGTTTTTTTCGTACGCAGGTTTTGTTAGTTGTTTTTTTACCGGGTTTTGAATTTTTTGTCTACCCGGTGTCGTTTTTGTAGCTGCCCGTAGTCAAATTTATTTTTGGGGCTGAGTGTACGAAAACGACCCATTGGGTTTTAAAATAGACTACGAAACAACTTTTTTTGGGGTAAAGAATCTACTACTGTAAATAACATTAAGTCGCCAAAGGGCAAGGTTTCTTTTTCCGGGGGTGTTTCAACGTGTTGGGGGCGTTAATACTTTTCCTTTCTAAATCCAGATTTCAGGAAAGGGAAGGGGGGGTATCTGGGGGGAGTCCCGTTTTCATTTTTTGTCTTTTCTGTGTCATAGTAGGGCTTTTAAATGAACCCAAAAGACAAAAAAATCCCCGAGTGGTGAAAACCCACCCCTAAGATCGGGCCCGCTAGTGTTTATGTTCTAGTGGGCCTCCCGCCGTCGTCGTCGGCCCCCAAAAAAAAAGAGTAGTGAAATTTGAAACCGTCTATACCTGCAGCTAAAAACCATAAAAAAAACGCGAAACAGGGTAGTTATACAGGCATGATATAAACTACTTTTGTAAACAAACTTTAGTGGCCCCGACCCGCAAATAGTGAAAAATATCATTCGTAATATTTTTTGAACAATTGGGATGTTGGGGTTTTTTGTTCACCTTAAAAGATTTTTAAGAAACATTCTCTCTATGAATTTTCCCTCACAAAAAATCCCCCTACTTTTTTGGGGATATAAAAATGTTTTTAATAGGAAGGAGGTGGATGAGATATGAAAATTAAAAATAACCCCCAAACCCCCCTTTAAAACTCACTAATCTAAACCAACCCAAACCCTTTCCCCCCGCTTTTAAAAACCCCCAAAAAAAGCCAAAAACTGGGATTAAAAAAAATGTCCGCGGCAAGGGGAAAAAACAGAGGTGATGCAGGTTTACAAGGAGAAGAGTGTGGCGGGGCGTAAACAATCGTCTCTCGCCTCCCCCAAAACTGGGAAAAATGGAGGAAGAGTTTCACGTATTTTTTTTTTTTTTCAGAACACCCAAATACTTTTTCCTTTGGCCCCACAAAGGTGCTTGTTCTAAAAGGGGGGCTGTTTTATTTGGCGCAAAACCCAAAAAAAAAAAAAAAAAAACAAAAAAAAAAAAGGAAAAAAAAAATTTCAACCTAACCCCAAAACCCAAAAAGGTTTTTAAAAAAAAACCCCAAACCTAACCTTAACCACAAAAAAATCATTTTTTTTTTTTTTTTTTTTGGTTTTCGCAAAAAAAACTAGCACCCATTGTAAAACCAAAAAAAAGTAGTTGGGTCTCTGAAAACACCGGGGGAAAAATCTCCTCCATATTAACCCCTGGGGGAATTTTTTTCGTTAAAAAGAAAAACCCAAAATTCCCCCAAATTTTGTGTGTGTGTGTGTGTGTGGGTGTGTGTGTGTGTGGGGTGTGGTGTGTGTTTGTGTGTATTCAAACAGTTTTTTATTTTTTCAAAGGGGCCCGAGCAACGCTCGTGTGGCCCCCCCCTTCCCTATCAAAATTTTTAAACATTTTGGCTTAGTGGTTAGTGTTTTGGGGGGAAACCCCCACCCCGGGAGGCGGGTCACAAAAAACCCCCCCCAAACACCCCGGGAAAACCCCCCCTTTTTACTGTGGGTGGGCAGGGGGTCGGGTTTTAAGAAAAAACCCCCCCGTCTGTCTTCGCTTCCGCCCGAATTTGAACCCGGGGGCTTTCCGGGGGGTGAACCCCAGCGTTTTCTTTCCCCCATACTTAAAGGGGGACCGTGGGAAAGTTTTGTGGGTGTTTTTGTGGTTTTGTGTGTGTTGGGTTTGAGGAAGGGGGAGGGAAAGCGTAAAAAGCCTTAAACCCTAAAAAAATTTACCGAAAAAAACCCTTTTGGGGACGAATGGACTACACCCCTTTTTGGTCCTAAATGTAAAAAAAATAGCAATAAAAATAAATTAGAAAAAAAATAACGTCACAAAGGGCAATTCGGACAATTTCCTTCCACCCGTCACCAAAAACCCACAAAAAAACTATAATTCCCCCCAGAAACCCACCAAAAAAACCCCCGAAAATTGAGCCCCCAAAAAACGTTTTTTACATAACCCTTTTTTTAAAGGGGACCAAGGTTTAAAACGCCTATAAAGGTGTGGGGAAATGTAGATAGTAATTCCCCGTTGGTATTGTGGTGGCTTCGATGATAAAAATTTCGTCGTCATCGTCCGAATTGTAAAAATATTTTTCGAAAAATCCATCTGTTGTGGGTCGGCCATCTTGGTGGCTGTGGGGGAAAGGGGCCCAGCACGACACGAGTTGCGCCCTTTTTCTTCTGTCTGTCTGTCCCCGTCTCTCTCCTCTCCCCGTCTTTTCTGTTTTTTCCCTGTCTGTCTGTCTCTTTTTTGTTTGTTGTTTGTTTTTTGAGGATAATTCCCCGGAGCCCTAGTGATCTAACCGGGTGCAAACTTTGTGTTGGGGGGAAACCCCCCACCGGGAGGGGGGGGCACAAACCCCGACTAAAAACCCGTACCCATTCACTTCTGGGTGGAAGGGGCTCGGGGTTTTAAAAAAAGACTGCCCCTCTGTCCGCCCGCCCGGGGATCGAACCCCGGGGCTCTCTGGTTTTGAGCCGACGTGCTAACCACTACACTACGGAGTACCCCCCTCTGTCCCTCTGTCCCCTCTCTCTCTGCCCTTGTCCGTCTTCCCCTTTCTCTTCTCTCTCTCTCTCTCTCTTCTCTCTTCTCTCCCCCCTCTTCTCTCATTTTTCTTCTCTCTCTCACTAGTTTTGTTTTCTCTGGCTGTCCCGTCTGTCTGCATATGTCGTCTGTCCCCTTCACCCCCTGTCTGGGTTTCATGTCGTCCCTCTCTCTCTCTCTCTCTCTCCCCACCCCCCCCTTCTCTCTCTCTTCCCCCTCTCTCTCTAGGTCTGTCCCGTCTAAACATGAACCCTTTTAGGTTATTTGGGTTAAAATTAGGGAGAAAAAAATGGGGCCCTACGGCCCTGGCCCGGGTGGTTTAAACTCCCCTGGCATCAAACCTTGAGCCTGGGGGGTACAGTTTAAAGCCAAAATACTTCGCGAACCCGTTGGGGGGAGGGAAGCCCCCTCCAAATTTTTCAAAACTTTTCCTTGTCCCACAAAGTTTTTGCTCAGTCTCCTCTTGGAGACCCCCCCTCCCCCCCCCCCCCCAAGTTTCCACCCTGGGTTTTAAACCCCCCGACTTTATAGCTTTCCCCGATATAATTATAGTTTTTAAATCCCGCACCAACACTAATGACAATTTAACAGCCCCTCCCCCCCCCCCCCTCCCTCCCTTTCCCCCCCTTCCCCCCCCCCCTTTTCCCTTGGCCTTCAACTGGGTTTCCCTTCCTCCATCAGAAAAGGATGGGAATTAAATTTTTTAAAAAATTTACAAATTTTTTGTTTTTTGGAAAAAAAAAGGGGTATGCAAAATATATTTGTAACACTGAGAGCAAGGGTGGGGTGTGTGGTGGTGTTTGTGGTGTGGGGGTGTGTTTTGTGTGTGTGTTGTGTTGTGTGTGGGGGGGGTTTTTGTGTGTTGTGTTTGATGTGTGAAAGATGTAGCCAATAATATTGTTTGGGAAAATCTATAAAATTAAAGTATTTTTTTAATTTTTTTCATTATTAAAGTATATTCCCCCATTGTTTTATAGTGTCAGAGAGGAGAGAGGGGAGAGAGAGAGGGGGAGAGAGGGGAGAGAGAGAGAGAGAGAGAGGGGAGAAAAAGAGAGAGAAAAGGAGAGAGGGGAGAGAGAGAGGGAAAAGAAGGAAGAAAAACGGGGAGGAGGAGGAAGGGAAAGGAAAGAGAGGGATGGAAGGAAAAAAAGGGAAAAAGAAAAAGAAGGGAAGGAAAAGGGAAAAAAGGGAGGGGAAAGGGAAAGGGAAAGGGAAAGGGAAAGGGAAAAAAGAGAGGGAGGAACGAAAGGAAGGATAGAAGGAAGAAAAAGGAAAGGTGGAAGGAAGAAAAGGAAAAGGGAAAGGGAAAGGGAAAGGGGAAAAGGGAAAGGGAAAGGAAAAGGGAAAGGGAAGGGAAAGGGAAAGGAAAAGGGCAAAAGAGAGAAGAGAGAGAAAAGGGGAGAGAGAGAGAGAGAGAGGAGAGAGAGAGAGAAAAAAAGAAAAAAAAAAGAAAGAAAGAGAAAGAGATGGCGAGGGGGGGAGAGATGGCCCCCCCGTGGGATTTAAAACCACCCCCGGGGAAGGAGGAGGGGAAAGCATGGTTCGGCTTTTATTGGGGAAAGGGAAAGGGGGGGGGGATCAAGAGAAAAGAAAGATCATTTATTGGAAAAAACCAAAAGGAAATGGAAGGAGAGGATCCCCGGGGCCTTTTGTTTCGCGAAATTTTGTGGAGTGCTGTAAACCCCGGTTTTGCGATTCATTAGGGAAAAGTCAACCATGTTGTAGAGGGGAAATTTTTTTATCGAGCATACAAAAACCTGATTTAATGTAGAAACTCTTAACCAGTTAGGGAAAAACAAATATTTTCTTTATGTTTTATGTTCTTATACTGAAGAATTGAATGGTTGATAAATTAATGGTTGATAAGTTAATGGTTGATAAAATTAATGGTTTATAAGTTAGTGGCTGTAAGTTAATGGTTGATAAATTATGGTTGATAAGTTAATGGTTGATAAGTTAATGGTTGATAAGTTAGTGGCTGATAAGTTAATGGTTGATAAGTTAATGGTTGATAAGTTAATGGTTGATAAGTTAATGGTTGATAAGTTAATGGTTGATAAGTTAGTGGTTTATAAGTTAGTGGTTGATAAGGGAATGGTTGATAAGTGAATGTTGATAGTTAGGGTTGATAAGTTAATGGTTGATAAGGTAATGGTTTATAAGTTTAAAGGTTGATAAATTTGTGGTTGATAAGTTAAGGTTGATAAGGTAATGGTTGATAAGTTAATGGTTGATAAGTTAGTGGTTGATAAGTTAATGGTTGATAAGTTAGTGGCTGATAAGTTAATGGTTGATAAGGTAATGGTTGATAAGTTTAAAGGGTTTATAAGTTAGTGGTTGATAAGTTAATGGGTTGATAGTTAATGGTTGATAAGTTAGTGGTTGATAAGTTAGTGGTTGATAAGTTAATGGTTGATAAGTTTAAAGGTTGATAAGTTAATGGTTGATAAGTTAGTGGTTGATAAATTAGTGGTTGATAAATTAAGGGTTTATAAGTTAAGGTTGATGTTAGTGGTGATAAGTTAATGGTTTATAAATTAGGGTTGATAAGTTAGTGGTTGATAAGTTAATGGTTGTAAGTTAAAGGTTTTATAATTATGGTTTATAATTTAAAGGTTTATAAAATTTAATGGTTGATAATTAATGGTTTTATAAGTTTTGTGGGTTTATAAGTTATGGTTGATAAGTTATGGCTGAAAGTTTAAAGGTTGATAAGTTAGTGGTTTTTATAAGTTTGGTTTATAAATTAATGGTTTTTAAGTTAGTGGTTTATAAGTAGTGGTTTATAAAATTTAAAGGTTGATAAGTTAATGGTTGATAATTATGGTTGATAAATTAATTTTGATAAGTTTGTGGTGGGAAAATTAATGGTTGAAAGTTTGTGGGTTTATAAAGGTAATGGTTGATAAGTGAATGGTTGATAAGTTAATGGGGTAATTAGGGTTTATAAAATTAAAAGGGTTTATAAGTTAGTGGGTTTATAAATTAATGGTTGATAATTTGGTTATAAGTTAATGGGTTTAAAGTTTGTGGTTGATAAATTTTTGGTTAAGTTTAATGGTTGATAAGTTAGTGGTTTTATAAGTTAATTGGGTTTAAATTAAGGTTGATAAGTTTGTGGTTTTAAGTTAATGGTTGATAAGTTAGGGTTTATAAGTTAAAGGTTTAAATTAATGGTTTATAAATTAGTGGTTGTAAGTTAAGGTTGAAATTTTGGTTGATAAGTTAATGGTTGGTAAATTAGTGGTTGATA
This sequence comes from Chionoecetes opilio, assembly GCA_016584305.1. Taxonomy (NCBI): domain Eukaryota; kingdom Metazoa; phylum Arthropoda; class Malacostraca; order Decapoda; family Majidae; genus Chionoecetes; species Chionoecetes opilio. Next base: position 33,703 of record JACEEZ010025547.1, read on the forward strand.
ATTAAAGGTTAAATTAATGGTGATAAGTTAGTGGTTTTATAAGTTAAAGGTTGATAATTGTGGTTTATAAGTTAATGGTTGATAAGTTAATGGTTGTAAATTAGTGGTTGATAAGTTAATGGTTGATAAGTTAGGGTGATAAGTTAATGGTTTGTAAATTAATGGTGATAAGTAGTGGTTGATAAGTTAGGGGTTTATAAATTAGTGGGGTTTATAATTAATGGTTTATAAGTTAATGGTTTGATAATTTTAAAGGTTATAAATTTAAAGGTTTATAAGTTTGTGGTTGTAATTAGTGGTTGATAAGTTTAAAGGGTTATAAGTTAGTGGTTTATAAGTTAATGGTTGATAAGTTATGGTTTATAATTAATGGTTGATAAGTTTTAAAGGGTTTATAATTAGTGGTTGATAAGTTAAAGGTGGTAAGTTAGTGGTGATAATTAAGGGTAAATTAATGGTTGATAAATAGTGGTTTTATAATTAGTGGTTGAAAGTTTGTGGTTGATAAAAGTAAAGCGAGAAAATTTCATTAAAGGGGAAGAGGGAAAAAAACACTAAGTATCAATAAGCTAACGAGGGTTTTCCCCCACCCCATTTTCCCGATCACTGGTTGGCTTAATTTTAAGCCGTAGTAATTAGACAGTACGAAAAGAGGTGAGAAAAGGGATTCTAGGTTTGGATAAATTTTGGGGCAGCCGACTCTGATTAAGTCGCCCCGGGGGGTTTTTGTTGGGGAAAGGGGGTTT
>JACEEZ010025549.1:0-20033 GCA_016584305.1 Chionoecetes opilio
GGGGGGGGGGGGTTTTTTTTTTTCCCCCCAAATTTAATTTTTTTGGGTTTAAATGATAAAAATAAAAAAAAAGGTTGTGTTGGGGCCCTTATTAAGGTACAAACTAAATTATAAAGAGTATCTAAGAATGAGTACGGGGAAGCCCATCTTATAATTCCCCTGAGATTACCCCTTTAAACCCCTTTCAGCACGGTGACCGATCGCGTCAAAACGGGGCCGTCTGCAATTGGCTTTGCGTCAAAAACTTTTAAAAAATTCGCCAAAAATAAAGTATTTATCAAAATTGCGTAAAAAATGTTCTCGTCAAAGATCCAATAGACCTATAAAAAAAAAAAATGTCAACTCTCGTGTGAGTGGATGTGAAATGAAAGGTTTTGTGTGCATGCGCCGAATTGTCGCCCTTTTAAAATGGGTCCCGAGCTGGCCAAATGGCCATATGAAAAATTAATGGAGTTTTGGAATCCTCATAAAAATCCGCTTTATTGCTATAAACCATAAAACTTTGCCCAGGAATTTTCGAGTACAAAGTGGTGAAGAAGTATTTTTTATTTTCTTTACAAAATTTTTTTTTTCGGAGCCGGAAAATTTCCCTATTTTTTGCTTTTCTTGTATTTTACACATTTAAGCAATAGGACACAAAAACTAATAATGATACAGCAGTAAATTTTTTTTTAAAGGAAAATTTATACTAGCCTCCCTATTGGTAGGTTTCAGTCAATAGAGTAAATTCAAAAAAATTAAATGTTTTCAAATATGGATTTTTTACACGAACAATATGCCAAGGCACCAATTGAAGCACTTTTTTCCCAAAAAAGCTTCATTGAGAAAGGTATATATTTTTATAGGGATAGAAAAAACTTTCTTTTGGGGAAAGTGCGCGAATGATGTCTTTTAAAAAAAAAAGAATTTGGTAAATGCACTATAATATTTTTCGTATTTTAAATCATCATATCTTTTTTTTTTTAAAATTTTTAAGAGTTTATGTTTGGCGGGCTTAGAAGGGCCTTAGTATTTCTCTAAAAAGAAAATGAAATCAAACGATTTTGAAAAACTAAATAAAAAATGCCCATTTTTAAGTTGTGAAAACCCAACCAAAAAAATGATTCAAAAATATTTTACCTTTTCCCAGAGTGTAACCGAATGTATTCTACAGTTTTCAACTTTAAATTTTGTTTTAAGGATAATGTGAATGAGATAAAACCCTTGACTTATTGCCGCAGGCAAAATTTGAAGAAAAAAAATACTACTCTTTAAAAGGGCTCTTCCAAAAACCCCCAAAATTTGGTAGAAAGAGTCAAAAGGTGTCATTTGGGCCGGAATGGGGCATCATTCATTTTGATTAGACCCTTCAATATTGTCGGAAATTTTCCTTTTTATGGGTGAAAAAAAAAAAGTCGCATTTTTTTTTCGCAATGTTTTTTTTCTTACGGTTTCTTACGTTTTTTTACGTAATTTCAATGATGTATCAATCTGTCATACCTGTTTTTCTTCATAGAAACGCAAGGGGTAAAAAATTACATCCATTTTAAAAAATTTTCAAATAATTTTATAAAAATATATTCAAAAAGCGCCGGAAAAATTTTTATTCAATGTGAAATTTACAATACCCTAACTTTAAAAATAACAAAATTATGCCTTACAAAAAAACATCGAGGGTTTAAAGTGCCCCATTTGGCGATTGTAATTCAAAGATTTATTTGAAACCCCTTAAAAAACCTTTACGATATAGATAGTAGCAATTGTGCCGCCATGTGAAGAAAAGTGAGAGCTGTATTTAATTTGGGTTTTTCAGGTTGGCCCTTAAATGGGGGTCTCATAGCAGTCCTATTTCCCCGCAAAAATAACCTATTATTTTAAAAAAATTCAATATGCAATTTTTGTTTGTAAATGTTCAATATATATATTTTAAAGAAATATGAAATCCGACGATTTTGAAAATTGGGAAAAAAAAATCGCAAGTCCCATTTTTAAAAAAAATTTTCTAACACAACAATAAATTAATTAACGAGATTTACCCTTTCATACGTTAATTATACATCACAGAAAAAAAATTTCTTTTTTATATAAGGGAAAAAATTGAAAGAAATTAAGCTTTAAAACTTTTGCCGCTGCAGTTACCTGCGGAAAACCCTAAGCCGAAAAAAAAAAAAAAAATTGGAAAACTTATTATAATTCTGTGTTTTAAATTATTACATAATAATTAACAGATGAGTACATAAAAAAAAAAAAAATCTGTATTTTTTGAAAATATTTTCAAAAATTTTTAGGGGGAAATTCCCTGAAATTATTCCCAAAATATTTAAGCAAGGGGACACAAAGACTAATAATGATACAGCAGGAATTTTTTTTTAAAGGCCCCTATACTATCCCTATATATTGGTAAGGGTTTTCAGGCAATATAGTAAATATTCTTAAATTAGGTGCTTCAAATATGGACTTGTGAATCAAATCATGCCAAGGCCCCATTTAAAAGCACTATTATTCCAAAAGTAATTTCATTGAGAAACGGATATACTTTTTTTTGTGTAGAGAAACTCTCTCTGCTGATAATGTGCGCGAATGATGTCTTTTAAAAAGAAAGAATTTTGTAAGTGCCACTATCATATTTTTTCGTCAATTTAAATCATCATATTTTTTGTTTTTTTACTATTAAGTTTATGTTGATGGTGGCTTAGAAGGGCCGTGTATATACTCTAAAAAGAAAATAAAATCAAATTTTTTAAAAAAAACTAAAAAAAAAAATGTCCAGTTTAAGCTGTGAAACCCAAACCGGGGAAAAAATGCATTCAACAATATTCTACCTTTTCCCAACGGAAACCGAATGCATTCTACGAATTAAAAACATTCAATTTTGTTTTTCAAGGATAATGGAATGAGATATAAGCCGATTATTGCCGCAGGCAAAATTTGAAGACAAAAAATACTACTCTTTGAAAGATCTATCTCAAAAACCAAAATGGTAGAAAGATCACAAGGTGTTTTTTGGGCCGGGAATAGGTCTTCTTTTTTGATTAAGCATTCATTTTTTTGTCGTACATTTCCTTCTTATAGGGAAAATAGGGCAAATTTGCAGATTTTTCAAATTTGGATATAACTTTTAAAATATTTACCGTGATCATTTTTTACCCAAAGACGGAATCGAGTTCCTTCACACCGTACCCAAAAACGCCAATCCAAAAAAATTTTGTCACCAAACAACTTTTGAAAGTTTGGGGATTACATGTCAATATTCAAAGTCTTTGAGGGGGAAAAATATATAAAGTCTGGGGGAAACTTTTTCTGGAAGGATGTCGTGGACTTTAATTTTCAATCATTTTTAAGAGCATTTCCCCCCCAGGAAAAAATTTTAATATTTTTAAAAAGCCCCAAATTTAATTTTTAAATGGGAAAATATTAATTTTTTAAAATCATTTATAGGTCAAAGTACCCTTTTTTTGATATTTCTATCTCGAAACCCAAACGTTGTTGAGCGACCCCCATTAGTGATACTTTTGACCTTTAAACTATTCGCTGGCACCTGTAAAAAAGAATTTTTTGACTTTTTATAATCGAAAAAAATTTTTCAAAGGTTTTAATAAATTTTTTTTTCTATGACGTAATAGATAAAATCTCAACCTTGAAAAAATCAGACTGATTGACTTACACAAAAGCAGGAGGATTAAAAAAAAAAAAAAAGATTTTTGAATCACACCCTTTTTTTTGTCGGCAAAATTTTAGATTTTTTTATAATATAGAAATGGACTCAACGCCCTCGTGAATTTTATTACAACTGGATAAAAACTGTACAATCCTAATTTCTCCTAAGTTTTAAAATTTTTTTCCCTTTTCTCCACAAAAAGGGTTTGTTATACGGTCTAGACAATAACATCATTTTTTATACCATTTTCCTTTTTTTTTTTTTTAAATAATTTTTTTTCTATTAAAAAAAAAAACATTAAAAATTTCTAAAAAAAAAAATTAAAACCCCAAAAATAAAAAAAAAATTCTATATGTGACACGAATAACGAAACTCTAGTGGGTGATAATGAAAAAAAAAAAAAAAAAATTTAAGAGAATTTTAGGATTTTGTGCAATTTTTACCATTTTTTTAATTTTTCTTTTTAAGATTTGGGTATTAGGGGCAGACCCTCTTTTACTAAAAAATCAAACAGACCCAAAAATATGAAGGGTGCTGGACAAGTTTTTTTTAAAAAAAACATAATACCAAAAAAAATCATACGCATGAAAAAATTTAAAAATTTAAAAAAATATAAAAAAATATGCCTTTCTTTAAAATTCAGACAATTGTTTTTTAGTACAGACCAAAAAGTATTTAATCTAGCATTTATTTTACATGATTACCCCAAAAGTGGGGATTTTCCTTAGAGATACAAAAAAAAAAATCGAAAAAAAAAACATAGTACAAAAAAAACCTATAAAAAGTTTCAAAAGTTTTTTTAAAAAGCAAACGGTTTTAAAAGATACAAAAAAAAAATTATGATCCAATATTTTATATTTTTCCCTTTTAGCCCCAAAAAGGGGCCTTTCCCTTTTAGATACAAAAAAAAAAATTCCTCAAAGTTATAATCATAACAAAAAACTTCAATAGTATTCATTAGTTAAAACATCTGCCAAAAAAGTTTAGAGACACAACCCAAAAAGTATTATTTAAAGGGTATATTTTTCATTTATACCCAAAAAGGCCCTTTTCCCTTTAGTACAAAAAAAAAACCCCTATTCAAAATTTTAGACTAAGAAAACTCTATAAATAGTTCTCTATACGTATTATAAAAGGCAAACAGTTTACAAATACAACCCCCAAACATATATTCCTAAGGCGTAATGTTTCACATTTGCCCCAAAAGTGGCATTTTTTTATAGAAAAAAAAAAAATCTGTATTACACTGTAGTCATACAAAGATCTATAAATAGGTTTCTATACATTTTACAATCGATCAACGTTACCAGCTACAACCCAAAAAACTAATATTCAGAAGGCGAAATATTCAATGACACCCAAAAAATGGCGCATTGCCATCCATCTCATATTTCTATTTCCTTTTTCTCTTTTATGTTCATGGATATACCTTAAGCCGAAAAATCAAATTAAACGAATTTGGAACATTTTTAACAAAAAATATTATGGCCAGTTTTTAAGCTTTAGAACACAACAAAATTAATTAAATAATAATGTACCTATGTCATACCTTCAATTATATGCAATTCTACGAAATTTATATAAATTTTGTATTACCAAAAAATGAACGAAATTAAGCCTGAATATTGCCGCAGGGCAATATTTGAGTAGAGGTATTTTAGGGGTGAAATATCACCCTGCAATTATACCACGATTGTACGTCATAGGACATCAAAAAGACTAAGAAAATGATACAGTAGTGAATTCTTTTACTATGACACCATATATTGTCTACATATTGGTAAGGTTTCATGTCAATTTCGTGCCGTATAGTAAAATATTCTTAAATTAAAGTGCTTTAAATATGGAATTTTACACGAAACAATCAGGCAAAGGCACCTTTGAAGAGCACTTCTTATTCCAAAACTACGTGCTTCATTGAGAAATGGTATATACATTTGTAGATGATAGAGAAAACTACTCTCGCTGAAAACGTTGCGCGAATGATGTCAGTTTAAAAAAAAAAAAAAAAACAATGTATACTATTACTCCGAAAGAATATTCGTTTTTTGGATTCTATCTTGTAAAAATAGGGGCCAAATATTTAAAGTTATTTAACGTATCTATAGGACATTTATTATTGTGTATACTTGTAATGCGGATAAATGTTTTTGGTATCTATAAAGGATATTACAAGGCCAGTATTGCGTTTTAATGTATAATATAACCTTGAGGAAAAATTATTTTATTGGTTTTATGGTCAAATATTGTCAAAATATTTAAAAAGTTATTGAAAGTTATTTGTAGACATTATATTGATCTATAATTGTCATAAGGTATCATTTTTAATATCTATAACGGAAATGCAATTTTTGCGTATAAGAGTGTATAATATTACCGTCCATGAATAATATTTTTTGGGTTCCACTGGTTACATATGGCTAAATATTATAAGTTATTGAGATGAATTATAGAAGTTTATATATCTATAATGGTCACGTTAATGCTATTTTTGTATCTATAAAGGAAAAGGCTGTTTTGGCGTAGAAACGTATACTATTACTGAGAGAATAATAGTGTTTTGGTTATATCAGTAAACTATGGGCTAAATAATATAAGTTACTGACATTAGTTATAGACATTTACAGACCATAATTGTAATACGTTATGATTTTTTGTATCTATAAAGGAAATGCGTATCCATCAAACAGTGTCTGCGTATCCATGCCCAAAACTGGGAGTGGGGATGGCGTATATTGAATCATATCCCAAAAAACAATATTTCTTAATTATTTATAATTTCATTTAATAAAATTTTTTTTTTTTTTTATATATATATATATGGATTTTTTTTTTTTTCAATTTTTTTTTTTTTTCTTACCCTTTTTTTTTTTTTTTTTTGGGATCTATTAGGGAAAAATTTTTTTTTTCCTTTTTACCCTTTGGGAAAATTTTTTTTTTTTTTTTTATTTCCCTATTTTTAAAATATATCTTTTATAGAAAATATTTCTATAATTTATTCTAAAATTCCGGATTATGGAGGGAATTTGGGAAATGTTTCATCTGAAAAATTTTTTTTTGGGGGTTTTTTTTTAAATAGGGGAAATTTTTGTATTTTTAAGATTTATGGTTTTTGGGGGTTTTAATTTTTAGGTAAATTTTTGGTTTTAAAAAGCCCTTTTTTTCTTTAAGTTATTAACCCCCAAATAAAAAATTTTTTTAAACGGGGAATTTTAAAATTTAAAATTTTAAACCTTTTTAAAATAATTTTAATTGAATTATATTTTTTTGTTCTATTAAATGCCCTTTTTGGGTTTTAAAATTTAATTTTTTTATAGGGAAAATTTTTTTTTTTTTTAAAAAATTTTAATAAAAAATTTTTGGGTTTTAATTTTTTGAATTTTTTTTTAATTTTTATTAATCTGTATTATTTTTTTAATATAAAGAAATTTTTTGAAAATATATTAAAAAAGTTTTTTTTTTTGGAATTTGTAAAAAATTTTAAATTTAAAAAAATGAAATTTCATATTATAATATTCATATTTTTTTTTTTTTTAAAAAATCTTTTTTTGGGGTTAAAGGTTAATTCTTTTTTCAATATTTTTTGAAAATTTTTTAATTTTTTTTTTTTTTTTTTTTTTTTTGATAGGTTTTTTTTTTTTTTTTTTTTTTCTTTTTTATAATTTTTTTTTTTTTTTTGGGGTTTTTTAAAAAATTTTTTTCGTAATTTTTTACCCCTTAAAAGTTTTTTTTTTTTCGGGGAATTTCCCAAAAAAAGTTTTAACCTTTTTTTAAGAAAATTATTATAAGTTTAGGAAATTTTTTTTTTATAAAGGGGAAAAATTGGAAAAATTTTAATCCAAAATTTTTTTTTTTAAAAAAGGGAAAAATTTTAATTTTCGTTTTTTATGCATTTATATTTTTTTAAAAAGTTGGAAAATTTTTTGGTAAATTTAAAAAAAATCCGTTTTTTTTAAGGGGGAAAAAATTGGGGGTTAATTTTTTTTGGGGGTTTTTTTTTGCACCTTAAAAATTTTAAATATTTTAGAATTTTTACATAATTTTTGGGGAAATTTTTTTATATTTTAAGGATTTTTTTTGTTAAAATTTTTTTAGATAATATTTTTTTTTTGGGGTTTTTTTCTTATTATGTTAATAATTAATTAAGACTTTAATTACTTAATTAAAATTTTAAAGAATTTTTTTTTTTAAAAAAGGCCCGTTTTTTTTATTATAGAAAGGGGGTAATAGGTTTTGGGATTTTTTGGAAAAAAGTAATTTTGAACATTTTAAAACATTTTTTAAATTTTTTATTTCTTATTTTTTTTGATTTGGAAATATCCATGTTTTGGGTTTTTCAAAATTTTTTTATCCTTTTTTTTTTTTTTTCCCAAATAACTTTTTTTTTATTTATAATTTTTTAAAAATTTTTTTTTTTTTTTTTTTTTAAGTTTTTTTTTTAATTTTTTTTTTTTAAATTTTTTTTTTTTTTTTGGGGTTTTTTGGAAAAAGGCATAAAAATTTCCCCCGGAAAAATTTTTTTTTTTTTTTGTCGGGGAATAAAATTTTAAAATTATTAAAAATTTTAAATTTTTTTTATAAAATTTTAATTTTTTTGTATTTAAAGGGAAAAGGGCCAAAAAATTAAAGTAAAATAAACCCAAAAAATTATTTTTTTGGTTTATCGTAAAAAGGGGGAAATTTTTTAAGAATTTCCCTTTTTTAAAAATTTATTTTTAAATTGTTAGGTTAAATTTTTGATTATAAAGGAAAAAGGTTTTTTTAATATATCCCTTAGGAATAATTTTTTTTTTTATGGGGGAAAAAATTTCAAAAAAAATTTAATTAAGCATATTTTAGAATTTTTTTATTTTTAATTGATATTTTTTTGACTTTGAAAAAAAATTTTGGGATTTAAAATATTTTGTATAGGTAAAATTTTTTGGTTTTTGGTAAATTGGTAAAAAAAAATTTTGACATAAATTTTAGAATTTTTTTTTAAGGAATTGATTTAATTTTTTTATAAGGAAAACTGGGTTTTTGGAAAAGATATATTTGAAAAATTAAAAATTTTTTTTTTTAATTTTTTTTTTTTTTTTTAAAAATTTTTTTTTTTTTCATTTTTTTTTTTTCGTAAATTTTTTTTTTTTTAAAAAATATAAACTTTTGCGTATAACAAAAAAAAGGGGGGGGGGCGTTTATTTTCTTCCCTTTTTATTTAAATTTATAAACATTTTTTTTTTTTTTTTTTTTTAATGGATTTTTTTTTAATTTTTTTTTTTTTTTTAAATTTTTTTTTTTTTTTTTTTCTTTTGGAAAACTGTTTTTGGTTAAAATAAAATTTTTTGGAATAATTATTTTTTTTTTGTTTAAATTTATATTTAAAATTTAAAAATAAATTTTTTTTATATTTTTATTTTTTTCTTTTTTTTTTAAAAAAAAAAAAATTTTTATGTAATATTCCCAAAAATATTATTTTTTTTTACTTTAAATTGGGAAATTTAAATGAACTTTTTTACATTTATATGTTTTTTTGTAAACGGATAAATTTTTGGGGATAAAAGGGAAAAATTATTTTTTTGTTATTCCCTTGGGAAAAAAATATTATTTTTTGGTTTTTTTTAAAAAAAAGACCATTAAAAATTATTTAAAGTTATTTTGAATTTTTTATCTTAATTTTTTTTGGGAAAACTTTTTTAATACTTAAAGGAATCCATTTTTTTGTAAACGTTAAATTTTTAAAAAAATTTTTTTGGTTTTTTTACATTTAAATATTAAATTAATACTTAAATTTTTTTTATTTAAAATGGTAATTAAAAATTTTTTTCTTTTAAAGGAAACCGTTTTTTTCGTATAAATTTATTTAAAAAAAATTTTTTTTTATATTTTTTTTTTTTTTTTTTAAAAGAAATTATTTTTCATTTTTTTAAAAATTTTTTTTTTTTTTTATTTAAAAAAATATTTCCCTTTCCTTTTAAAAAAACTGGGGGTGGGGGGGGTTTTTTTTTTTTCCCCCAATTTTGTAAATTTTTTTAATTTACTTTTTTTTTTTTTTTTTTTTTTTTTATGGGGTTTTTTTTTTTTTTTTTTTTTTAATCCTTTTTTTTTTTTTTTTTCTTTTGGAAATGCTTTTTTAATTAAATTTTTAAAAAAATTTTTTTTTTGCGGTTTTAATTTTGGGGATTAAAAAAAAAAATTTTGGAAATTTTAAAATTAATTTATTATTTTTTTGTTTTATAAAGCAAAAATAAATTTTTTAACATTTTATCCAAAAATTTGTTTTTGGATTTTTTTAAAAAATAAATTTTAAAATTTTTCGTTATTTTTAAATTTAATTTTTTTTTTTTTTTTTTTTTTTCAAAAAAGGAAAATAGTTTTTTTAATATAATATAACCCCTTAGGAAAATATTTTTTGGTTTTATGGAAAATTTTAAAAAATTATATTAAGAAGTTTTTAAATTTAATTTTATAATTGTAAACTATCTTTTTTAGATAATTAAAAAGAAATTATTTTTTATAAAATAAAAAATTTAAAAGGAAAAATATTTTTTTGGGTTTATTGGAAAATTTCTAAAAATTTGTATTTTTTTAGGCATTTTTTTTATAAAAAAAAAATTTTTTTTTATAAAAAATTTTTTTTTTTTATACTATTTGGGGGTTTTTTTTTTTTTTTTTATAAAATTTCTTAAATTTTTCTAAAATTTTTAAAATTTTCTGATTTTTTTTAACGGAGGGGAAAATAAAGAAAGGGATAAAAGGGGGAAAAAAAGGGATGGGAATTTTTTAAAAAAAAAAAAAAAATTTATTTAAAAATAAAAATTTTTTTTTTTTTCATTTTTTTTTTTTTTTATTTTAATTTTTTTTTTTTTTTATACCTTTTTAATCCTTTTTTTAAAGAGATCCTTTTTGGGGTTTTTTTAAAAAAAAAAAAAAAAAAAGGGGGAAAAAAAAAAAGGGGGGGGGGGGGCGGGGGTGGGGGGGAAAAAAAAAAGGGGGGGGGGGGGGGGGGCCCCCCCCCTTTTCTTTTCTTTTGTGGGTGTTTTTTTGGTTTTTTTTTTTGTTTTTTGGGGGTTGTTTGCCTCTTCTTTTTTTTTCCTTCTTCTTCTTTCCCCTTTTTTTTTTTTTTTTTTCTTCTTTTCCCCTTTTCCCCCCCTTTTTTTTTTTTTTTTTGTTTTGGGGGTTTTTGTGTGTGTGTTGTGTGTGTGTGTGTGGTTTTGTGTGTGGTTGGGGTGTTGGGGTTTTTTTTGTCTGTCTGTCTTTTTCTGTCTGTCTTTGTCTGTCTGTTTGTTGTGTGTGTGTGTGTGTGTGTGTTGGGTTTTTTTTTTTTTTGTTGTTGGGTTTTTTCTTTGTTGTTTTTGGGGGGGGGTGTGTGTGTGTGTGGGGGGGGGGGGGGGTTTTTTTTTGGGGGTGGGTGGTGGTTGGGGGCGGGGGGGGGGGGTTTGGGGGTGGGGGGGGTGGGGTTGTGGTGTTTGTTGGTGGGTGGGGTTTTTTGGGGGTTGGGGGGTTTTTGGAAAACGGGTGGGGGAGGGGAAAAGGGGAAAGGGGAAAGGGGGGGAGGGGGAGGAGGGGGAAGGGGGAAGGGGGGGGGGAAAAAAAAAAAAAAGGGGGGAAAAAAAAAAAAGGTTTTTTTTTTTTGGGGGGGGGGGGGGAAAAAGGGGGGGAAGGGGGGGGGGGAAAAAAAAAAAAAAAGGGGGGGGGGGGGGGAAAAAAAAAAAAAGGGGGAAAAAAAAGGGGGGAAGAAAAGGAAGGGGGGAAAGGGGGAAAAGGGGGGGAAAAAAAGGGGTTTTGGGGGGGAAGGGGGAAAAAGGGGGGGGGGGGGGGGGGGGGGGGGAGGGGGGGAGGGGGGGGGAGGAGGGGGGAGGAGAGGAAAAAAGGGGGGAGGAGGAGGGGGGGAAAAGGGGTGGGCCCAATTTACACCCAAAAATGCCTCCAAAGGGCCCCCTTTTTTTTTAGGGCCCCCTTTTTCCCTATTTCCCCCCCCCAAAAAAAAAAAAAAAAAAAACCCCCCCCCGGGGGGGGGAAAAAAAAAAGGGGGGGGGGGGGTAAATTTTTCTTTGGGCCCCTCTTTGGCCCCTTTTTTCCCCCTTCTGTTTTGGGGGGTTTTTTTTTTTTTTTTTTTTTTCCTTTTTCTTTCTTTTTCCCTTTTTCCCTTTTTTCCCCCTTTTTTTTTTGGGGGTTTTTTTTGGGGGTTTTTTTGGGGGTTTAAAAAGTAAAAAGTAAAAAGAAATTTTTATACTTTTAAAAAAATTTTAAAAAAAATTTAAAAAATTTTGGGTTTTTAGAATTTTTTTTTAATTTTATTTAAAAAAAAAAAAATTTTTTAAGCAAAAATTAAATATTAAATAGAACAAAAAGAAAAAATTTTGAAGGGAATTCTAAAATATTAGGGGGAGGAGGAGGAGGAGGAAGGGGGGGAGGGGGGAGGAGAGGGGGGGTGTGGGAGTTTTCCTAAAATTTGATCACCCCTCCCCAAATGAATCCGGCGCCAAATGGCCGCCTTTGTTTTAAAATGGGAGCCCTTCTATGAACGATATTTGTCTTATCTGTGTGTTTTGGGTGTTTTGGGGGGGTGGGGGGGGGGGGGGGGGGGGGAGGAGAGGATGGGAGAACGAGGAGAAGAGAGAGGCAGAGAGAAGAGAGAGAGAGAGGCTATCTTCCTCTTTTTGTGGGCACTGGTAACCTAAAATTTAGAGACAACATTTGATCTCCAATACCATTCAAAAAGCCGTTTTTAAAAACAGCAACCTCTTCTCTCTCTTCCTCTCTCTTCTCTCTCCCTTTTTTCCTCTCTTCTCCTCTCGTTTCGCCTCCCCACCTCCTCTCTCTCTTTCTTTCTTTTGTGTTTTGTGGTGGTTGTGTGGGGTTGTGTTTTGTGTGTGTGTGTTGTGTTGGTAGTAAGTAAGTAAGTAAGTAAGTAAGTAAGTTTTTTCCCATAGCAATTTTTATCATATATACAAAACAATTTTAAATAAATTTTGGAATAAATCTGTCGACCCAAGCCCCTTGGACAGAATATTTCTAAAAAAAAAAAATAAAATTTAGCTGAGGAGCATCAAATATACATTTTTTAAAACACAGTATACAAGAGGGGGAAAAACAAATTCATGAACTTTGAATAAAACATTTTTTTTGGAGTGGATTTCTACAATTTTGTTGCTAAATAGATTTTTTTTATTTTTATTTAAATTAGGAATACTACCCGAAACACAGAGTTTTCAAGTCAGTTGGAAAGTATTCCATAATTGAGGACCAAAATAAAAGATGCGTTCCCGGGGAAGAGATTTTTGTTGATATGGGACAAACAAATTAACATTATTATTTCTGGCTGTGAAGGGTTTCTTGAAAGTTAAAAATAAAATTTCCCTTTTGTTTGTAAACTTTTAAAAATTTTAGAAAAAAAGATTTAGGGATAGAGTAAAAAATTTAGAAGCTTGTGTTCTGAAAATATATTGGTTTTTAGAATCAAATTTACCTAAAGAAATATACATCTAAAAAATTTTTTTTTGTGCTATTTTTTTTTTGGTAATGAAGGAGGGCCAATAAAAGCCCATATTTGCCCCACACAATATATAAGGTAGGGAACACAACGTGTAGAATTTTACGATCATACTTCGTTTGAAAGGTGATTACGTATTTAATAATTTCCAAATTGGGGGATAGTTTGGAATTACACATTACTGCAAGCCCCAAATTTCAATTTTTTCATCTAATGGACCCAAGGAATTTTGAAAATAGTTTACACTTTTAATAATTTCCCCCTCTAAAAAAAACATGGAGGGAGAGGTTTGTTTAAGGAACGTTTTTGAAAGGGGGGTTTTAATTTTATTTTTTGGAAAGTATTAAATTTTTAATTTTGTTATTTTTTATCCTTGATTAATTTTTAGTTCTATATTTTAAACTTTGTGTAAAATTTTTAGTTATTATCCCGCTAATAGAAAAGTTGGTATCATCAGCATATATAGTATTTTTGAACTTGGAACTAGATTTGCAATACATTTAGTAAACAAGAAAAAGTAATGGCTAGAATAGATCCTTGGGGTTTACTCCTGTGTTAAGTTTTTTGAAGAAGAAGAATTTACCATTAAAAAACACTGATGTGACCTATTGCTTAAATAGCTTTCAAAAAGTTTCTTGTTTTTTTTAACCTCTAATGCCATTATGTTCAAGTTTATCCCGCAAATCGATTTAAAATAAAGGGTTTTTTTTTTTTTTTTTTTTTTTTTTTTTTTTTTAATTTTTTTTTTTCTTTTTTTAAAATTTTTTTTGAATTTTTATTTTTTTAATTTTTGTCTGTTGGTCTGGGGGCCTATAATCTTGTGTACAGTTTGTGTTTTTGTCTGTCTGTCTGTCATTATCTTGTGTTTCGTGTGTGGGGTTGCTGTCTGTCTGTCTATATATTGTGTGTCGTGTGGTGTTGGGGCTGTCTGTTTTATATATCTGTGTGACAGTGTGTGTGGTGTTGTTCTGTCTGTCCCAATATCTGTGTTACGTGTGTGGTGTTCTGTCTGTTTTCTAATTTTTTAAATTGGGGTGTTGTCGTGTTTTGTGTTGTGTTGTTGTCTGTTTTGTCTATATTCTGTGTGTACATGTGTGTGTGTGTCGTTGTCTGTCATAACTGTGGTACAGTGTGTGTGTGTGTTGTTGTCTGTCTATATATCTGTGTGTACAGTGTGTGTTGTGTGTTGTCTGTTGTTTTTATTCTGGTGTCAGTGTGTGGTGTGTGTGTTCTGCTGTCTATATTGTGTTACGTGGTGTGTGTGTTGTCTGTTGTCTATATATAGTGTGTACGTGTGTGTGTGTGTCTGTTGTTGTCTATATTTTTTGTTTTACAGTGTGTGTGTGTGTTCGTTGTCTAAATTTGGGTTTTTACAGTTGGGGGTGGTCTGTCTGTCTTTATTATCTGTGTTACAGTGTGTGGTTGTCTGTCTGTTTTCGTCATATATCTGTGGTACAGGGGGTGGGGGTCTTTTTGTCTGTCATATTTTATGTTGTACAGTGGTTGTGGTCTGTCTGTCTGTCTATATAAATTTTGTTAAAGGTGGTGTGTGTCTGTCTGTTGTCTATATATTGTGTGTAAAGTGTGGGTGTCTGTCTGTCTGCTAAATCTGTGTTACAGGTGTGTTGTGGCTGTCTGTTATAAAATCTGTGTGTACAGTGTTGTGTGCTGTCTGTCTGTCTGTTTATTATCTGTGGTACAGTGTGTGTGTGGTGTGTGTGGTCTGTCTGTCTGTCTAATATTGTGTGTACAGTGTGTGGGTGTGGTGTGTCTGTCTGTTAAATTTTGTGTGGGACGGTGTGTGTGGTGTGTGTCTGTCGCTATATATCTGTGTGTACAGTGGGGTGTGTTGTGTTGGCTTTATATTCTGTGTGACAGTGGTGTGTGTGTGGGTCTGTCTGTCATATATCGTGTGTAAAAAGGGGTTTTGTGTGGTCTGTTGTCTATAATCTGTGTTACAGTGTGTGCTGTGTGGTGTCGTCGTCTATAAAATCTGGTGTACAGTGTGTGTGTTGGGGGTGTCTGTCTTTCAAAAATCTGTGTGTACAGTGTGTGTTGTGTGGTGTCTGTTGTCTTAATCTGTGTGTGTGTGTGTCGTCTGTTGTCTATATATCTGGTGTACAGTGTGTTGTGTGGTGTGTCTGTCGTCTATTTAAACGTGTGTACATGTGTGTTTGGGTTTGGCTGTTGTCTTTTATTATTGTGGTTTTCAGTGTGTTTTGTGTGTCTGTCGTTGTCTATATATCTGTGGTACAGTGTGTGTGTGTGTCTGTCTGTCTTAAAATCTGTTGTACAGTGTGTGTGTGTGTTGTTGCTATAATCTTGGTGTCGGTGTGTGTGGTCTGTCTGTCTGTTTTTCTATATATCTGTGTGACAGTGTTGTGTGTGTCTGTCTTTTTCTATAATCTGGTTTTACAGTGTTGTTGTGTCTGTCTGTCTATTATTGTGTGTACAGTGTGTGTGGTGTCTGTCTGTTGTTTTAAATTGTGTGGGGTACAGTGTGGTGTGTGTCTGTTGTCTGTCTATATATCTGTGTGTACAGTGTTGGGGTGTGTCTGTCTTTGTCTTATTCTGTGTTGTTGTGTCTTCGTTGTCTATATATTTTGTGTACAGTGTTGTGTGTGTGTGTCTGTCTGTCTATATATCTGTGTGTACAGTGTGTGTGTGGTGTGTTGTCTGTCTGTCTATATATCTGTGTGTACAGTGTGTGTGTGTGTGTGGTCTGTCTGCTAAATCTGTGTGACAGTGTGTGTGGGTGTGTCTGTCTGTTTTAAAATCTGTGTGTACGTGTGTGTGTCTTTTTGTCTGTTATATATCTTGTGTACAGTGTGTGTGTGTTGTGTGTCTGGGCTTTTTATATAAAGTGGGTACGTGTGGGTGTGTGTCTGTCTGTCTGTTATTATCTGTTGTACAGTTTTGTGTGTTGTGTGGTCTCCTTTTTATAATTGTGTGTACGTGTGGTCTGTCTGTTATAATCGTGTGTCAGTGTGTGTGGTTGTGTCTGCTATTAATCTGGGGTGTACATGGTGTGGGGCTGTTATATATCTGTGTGTACAGGGGGGGTGTCGTTAGATTTTTGGGGACAGTGTTGTGTGTCTGTCTATAATCGTGTGTACAGGTGTGTCGTCTGTCTTATATCTGGTGAAGTGTGTGTGTGTGTGTTGTCTATTATATGTGTGTACAGTGTGTGGGTGTCTGTCTATTATCTGTGTGTACAGTGGTGTGTGTCTGTCATATTCTGTTGTCAAATGTGTGTGTGTGGTGTGGGGGTCGTCTATATATCGTGGTACAGTGGGTGTGTTTGTCTGTCATATATCTGTGTGTGTGTGTGTCTGTCTGTTATATTCTGTGTGTACGTTGTGGTGGTGTGTTCTGTCTATATATCTGTGTGTGTGTGTGTTGTCTTCTTATACTGTGTGTGTGTGTGTCTGTCTGTCTATAATCTGTTGGTACAGTGTGTGTGTGTTGTGTCTGTTTATATTGTGTGGTTTTGGTGTCTGCCCTTCTAATAAAACGTGTGCACGTGTGTGGGGGTGTGTGTTGTTCCCATATATCGTTTGTACAGTGTTGTTGCTATTATCTGTGTGTACAGGTGTGTGTGTGTGTTTGTTATATACTGTGTTAAAGTGTGTGGTGTGTGTGGTCTGCTGCTAATATCTGTGTGTACAGTGTGTGTGTGTGTGTCTGTCTGTCGTCATATATCTGTGTGTACGTGTGTGTGGGGGTCTGTCGTGTCTATATATCGGGGGTGTACAGTGTGTGTGTGTGTGTTCTGTCTGTCTAATATCTGGTGTACAGTTGGGGTGTGTGTCTGTCTGTCTGTCTTTTATTTTTTGTTACAGTGTGGTGTTGTGTGGTTGTCTAATATCTGTGGGGGACAGGTGTGGTGTGTGTTGGTCTTCTATAATCTGGTGTACAGTGTGTGTGTGTGTCTGTCTATATATCTGTGTGTACAGTGTGTGTGTGTGTGTGTCGTCAATATCTGTGTGTACAGGTGTGTGTGTCTGCTGCATATATCTGTGGGTACAGTGTGTGTGTGTGTCTGTTGTCTATTAATCTGGTTACGTGTGTGTGTGTTGTTGTGGTGGTCTGTCTGTCTATATATCTGTTGTCAGGTGTGGTTTTGTGTCTTCTGTCTGTTATATATCTGTGGTACAGTGTGTGTGTGTGTCTGTCTTCTGTCTATATTCTGGTGTACGTGTGTGTGGTGGTGTCGTCTTTTAAAATTTTGTGTGTACAGAGTGGGGTGTCGTCGTCTATTATCTGTGGTACAGTGTGTGTTTCTGCTGTCTATATATTTTGTGTACATTGTGTGTGTTGGTCGGTTTTCTGGGGCATAATTTTTGTACAGTGTGTGGTGTGTGGGGTCTGTTGGGCTATAATCTGTGTGTGTACAGTGGTGTGTGTGTCTGTCGGGCTATATATTTTTGGTCAGGTGTTGTGGTCGTTTTTGTCTGTCTATATATCGGTGTACAGTGTGTGGGGTGTGTATGTGGTCTGTCTGTCTGTCTATATAATTTTGTGTCGTGGGGGGGTGTGCTGTCTGTCTGTTATATACTGTGTGTACAGTTGTTTGGTTTTGTTGTCTGTTTATATATCTGTTTTGGGACAGTGGTGTGGTGTCGTCTGCTGTCATATATCTGTGTGTAAGTGTGGTGTGTGTTGTCTGTCTGTCTATATATCTGGGGGTACAGTGTGTGTGTGTTGTGGTCTGTCGTCATATTTGTGTGTACAGGTGTGGGGTGGGCTGTCGTTATAATCTTGTTAAAAGTGTGTTGTGTTCTGTTGTCTTCTAATATACTGGTTGTACAGGTGTTGTGTGTGTCTGTCTGTTGTTGTTTAATATTTTGGGGTGTAAGTTGGTGGGTGGTGTTGGGTTCGCTGCGTCTATATATCTGTGGGTACAGTTTTTGGGGTGTGTGTGGGGGTGTTGTCTGTCTGTCTATAATTTTGTTTGACAGTGTGGGTGTGGTGTGTCTGTTGTCTGTTATATTCTGTGTGTTACAGTGTGTGGTGGGTCTGCTGTTTTGTCTTTATTTTCTGTGTGTTACAGTGTGTGGTGTTTGTCTGGCGTTGTCTATATATCTGTTGTGTACGTGTGTGTGTGTGTCTGTCTGTCTGTCTGTCCCAATATATGTGTGTGTACAGTGGTGTGTGTGTGTGTTGTCTGTCTGTCATATTCTGTGTGTACAGTGGTGTGTGTGTCTGCTTTTTGTCAATATCGTGGGTCAGTGTGTGTGTGTGTTCTGTCTGTCTGTCAATATCGTGTATTTTTTCGCCCTGGGGATTTTACGTTACGCACTCCTCGACCCATAGAAAGGTATGTAGTAGTATAAGAGTATGGGGTGGTGGTGTAGTGGTGGGGTAGTGGTGGTAGGTTGTGGTGGTAGTAGTGGTGGTGGTAGTGGTAGTAGTGTTATGGTGGTAAATATAGTAGGGTAGTAGTGTAGTGGTAGTGGGTTGTAGTAGTATAGAGTACAGTAGTATGGTTTTGGTAGTAGTAGTAGTGGTAGTGATAGTGGGAGCGGTATGGTATTTAGTAGAGTTGGTAGCGGTAGTAGTAGTATTAGCAGTAGTAGTAGTATTGGTATGGGGTTGTGTAGTATGTATTTGGTAGTGTAGTAGTAGAATTAGTAGTTAGTGGTGGTAGTAGTAGTAGTGGTAGTATTAGTATGGGAGTAGTGTAGTAGTAGTATAGTATATAAAGTAGTAGTGTGTTTGGTCTGGGCCAGCAGGGAGGGGGGAGGGCTAGAGTGGCTAATCTTTAAAGTTTGTGCCGGCTTATAGCTGCCTAGGGACATAGCGGTGAGGGAATTGGCAGTACCCGTGTAGCTAACTTGTATCTGATGGGTTTGGAGCCGTCAGTCCCCAAACGACTGCACGGGGATGGACCAGTTTATAGCTTTTTGGGGAGCTACAGGGTGTGTTGTGTGAAGAGATATCTATCTGTCTGTCTATCTCTCTATTATCTGTCGTCTGTATCTACCATCTATCTCTCGGCCTGCCAGTGTCTCTCTCTCTTTTTCCCCCTCTTCTCTCCTTCCTCTTTCCTCCCTCTTTTTTCCCTCCCTCCCCCCGCCCCTCACCCCTCTCTTTCTCCTCTCTCCTCCCTCTCCCTCTTTCCTCTCTTCTCCTTTTTTTTATAAGTCCCGTTTTTAGTAGTAGAGTAGGGGGGGGATGTAGGGGGGTAGTAGTAGTATGTGTGGGGGTTGGGGGGGAGTAGTGGGGTTGTAGTATGGTAGTGTATATGGTGGGGAGTATATATATAGGGGGGTAGTGAGTAGTATGTAGTAGTAGTAAATAGTAAATGTAGTAAAGGTTTGAGTAGTAGGTAGTAGTTAATTTAAAGGGAGTATAGTAGTAGTAGTAGAGTAACAGGTATAGTAGTATTTAAATATAGTAGTAGTAGTAGTAGTAGTTATTAGTAGTAGTTAGTAGTAGTAGTAATTTTTTGGGGAAGTAGTAGTAGTAGTAGTGGGGTAGTAGTAGTAGTATGTTGTAGTAATAGTGTAGTGTGGTTAATAGTAAAGAGTAGTTGTAAAAAGTATTGAGTAGTTGTAGTAGTAGAGTAGTAGTGGTGAGTGGTGTATGTAGTGGTTAAATAAGGGTAGGGTAAAAAAAAAGGGAAGAGAGGGAGGAAAAAGAGAAAAGAGAGAGAAAAGAGAGAGAAAGGAGAGAGAGAGAGAGAGAGAGAAAGAGAGAGAGGAGAGAGAAGAGAGAGAAGGAGGGAAATATAAGAGGGGAAGAGAGAGTATAAGTGAGTTTTTTTTATAGTGGTGAAGGAATGGTCTGAAAATTGTAAATATAATTTATTTTAATTAATATATATTATAAATATTAATTAATAAAAAAAAAAATTAAATTTAAAGGAAAAATGGGGGGATGGGAGAAAAGGAGACTGGGGGGGGGGGGGGGGTGGGG
>JACEEZ010025550.1:0-39173 GCA_016584305.1 Chionoecetes opilio
TTATATTATACTTTTTTTGTTTTTTCATAATTTCTTTTTAAATTGTAGTGTTATATTTAAAGAAGGAATTTACCTTATGATAATGCTTTACCTAAAAAATGGTTTTTTTAATGATTTAGCTAGTTACGGTGATATATAGCGTTTTCCTAAAAATTGAAGAAAACAACCCTTTTTTTTAGAAAATTTGACCTATAAGTAGCTTACTTTACTTTAAAGCTAAAAATAGAAGAGTAAGAGGTTTTTTATTGTAAAAAAAACGGTATATTGAAAGGGTTTTTTCTATTTTCTTGAAAAAAGTTGCGTTATTTATATACGAAGATTTTTAATTTATCATTTTGCTATAAACCCATAAATGTAGGTTTTCAATGATATAGCTATTTATCGGTGATATTAGCTTTTTTCCTACAAATTTGAATTTAAAAAAATTTTTTTTTTAGAATAATTTGCACATATAAGTAGCTTAATTATTTTAAGCTTTTTAAATAGAAGAGTAAGGGGTTTATTTTGGATAAAAACGGTATTTTGCAAGGTTTTTTCATGTTTCTTCTAAACTGTAGCTTTTTTGTATATATACGTAGTGATACTTATTTATGCTAAAACCCCAAAAAATGTAGTGTTTTAAATGTTTGAGCTAGTTATCGGGAAATATAGCTTTTTTCCAAAAATTTAAAGTATAAAATCCTCTTTTTACAATAATTTGCACTATAAGAGCTTACAACTTAAGCTGTAAATAGAAGAGAAAGAGGTTATTTTTTGTGATATAAGGTTTTGCAAGCTTTTTCATAGTTTTTCTAAACTGTAGCGTTATTTATATATACAAGTATTTTTACTTATTATTGCTAAAACCATAAAAATGTGGGTTTTTTCAATTTTTTAGCTATTTATCAGGAATATGCGTTTTCCTAAAAATTTGAAGTAAAAATCCTTTTTTGCATAATTTGACATATAAGTAGTTTAATTAATTAAGCTTTTAAATAGAAGAGAAAGGGGTTTTTTATTGTGATATAAGGGTAATCAACTTTTTTCATATTTCTTGTAAACGTAGCGTTATGAATATAAAAGTACTTTTACTTATCATATGCTAAAAAACCAAAAAAAGTAGTTTTTCAATGTTTTTAGCTAGTTATCTGTAAAGATTTGTTTTTTCTACAAATTGAAGTAATTTCTTTATATCGTACCCTAAAAGTTTTTATATTTGCTGAAATATTTTAAAAAAAAATAGCAAAAATATGTATTTTTCATAAAATTTATGTATCAATTTTAATTTAGAAAAACTTTTTTTCAAGTTTTTTAATGTTTTTTTTGAAACCAAAAAAAGCGAAATTTGGACTTTATTCAGCACTTTACACAACTATATTTTACAATATTATGAGTTTAAAATATGTATTTTTCAGTAATTTATGTATAAAATTTTATTTTTAAAAACAAGTTTTTTCAAGTTTTTTAATGTTTTTGAAGGGCTAAAAAATGTCGAAAATTGAATTATTCAGCCCTTTTAGAAGAAATAGAGATAGAGTTAGAAGGAAATTCAAAATGTGGAAATTTTAGTTGTTTTCGTTAGAAATGCTATTTTAAAATACTGAAAGCTTAAAAGGGGTTTAGACTCTAATTGTGATACAATTGTATATTATACGGTTTTTTAGTTTTTTCTTAATGTAGGGTTTTATCATTAAAAGAAGGGAAAATACCTTTTGATAATGCTTTTACCCACAAAATGTGTTTTTTAATGGTTTTAGCTATTATTGGTGATATATAGCTGTATTCTACAAATTGAAGTTTAAAAATCCTTTTTTAGAATAATTTGGACTATAGTAGCTTACTTTTCATTAAGCTAATAAATAGAAGAGTAAGAGGGTATTTATTTGATAAACGGTTTAAATTCAAGGTTTTTTATAGTTTCTTTTAAAATGTAGGTTATTTATATACAAGATTTTTCTTATCATATTCTATAAAAACCCTAAAAGTAGGTTTTAAGGGTATAGTATTTATCTGATATATAGCTATTTTCCTAAAAATTGAAGTATAAAATCCTTTTTTAAAAAACAATTTAAAACCTATTAGAGTTTTAATTACTTTTAAGCTTTAAAAAGAAGAGAAATAAGGGGGTTATTTATTGGGGATAAAACGGTATTTTGGGCAGGCTTTTTTCATAGTTTTTTCTAAACTGTAGCGTTTTTTAAAAAATTACAAGTTTTTTTTCCTTATTATATGGGTTTAAAAAAACCCATAAAATTTTAAAAATTTTAAATAAATTTTTAGCTATTTATCAGTGTTATAGTGTTTTCCAAAAAAATTTAAGAAAAAAAACCTTTTTTTTAGAAAAATTTTTGCACCTAAAAGTGTTTAAACTTTTACATTAAGCTTTAAATAGAAGATTTAAAAAGGGTTTTTATTGTGATATAACGGTATTTTGCAAGCGTTTTTCATAGTCCCCTTTTTAAACTGTGCGTTTTTTGTTTTTTTTAAAAGTAGTTTTATTTAAAATCATATTGCTATAAACCCATAAAATGTGTTTTTTCAATGATCTTAGCATTTACGGTGATATCAGCTTTTTTTCCCTACAAATTAAAGTGAAAAATTTCCTTTTTTTGGAATAAATTGCACCTATAAGAAAGCTTCATTACATTCCATTAAATAAAAGGGGGGAAGATTTTTTTTTTTTATTGTGTTTATAACGGTATATTCCCAAAGCTTTTTTTCATAGTTTCTTGAAACTGTAGCCATATTGTTATATATAAAAATTTTTTATTTAAATATATTGCAAAAAACCCATAAAAAATGGGGGTTTTTCCCAAATGATTTTAGCTGTTTCAGTGAAAAAGGGGTTTTTTTTCTAAAAAATTAAAAGTATATTTTTTATATCTGTAGTTTAAAATCCCCTTTTTTATTTTTGCTAAAAAACTTTTATTTTAAAAAATTAATACCCAAAAAATATTTATTTTTCATTAAATTTGATTTTTAAATTTTTAATTTTTAAAAACCCAATTTTTTTTCAAAAATTTTTAAATTTTATTTTTGAAAGGGCAAAATAATTCAAATTTTTTAAACATTATTCACCCATTTTACACAACTATATTTTACAATGTTATGAGCTAAAAAAAATAAATTTTTTTTCATAAAAATTTGGTTTTTGTAATTTTTAAAACTTAAAAAAAACGTTTTTTTTAAATGTTTTTAAATTTTATTTTTGAAAGCCCCAAAAAATTTTCCTAAAAAATGACTTATTCAAACACTTTTTTCCAACTATATTTTTTCAATTTATGAGGGTTTTTAAAAAATTTTATTTTTTCATGTAATTTTAGGGATCAATTTTATTCTTAAAAACAAAAGTTTTTTCCAAATGTTTTAAAAGTATTTTTGAAGGGCTAAAAAAAGGCGATAATTGAAATTATTCAAATCTTTTTTGATAGAGGGAAAATTTAAAATGTTTGGGAAATTTTAGTTGTTTTCGTTAGAAAATTTCTATTTTAAAAAAACTGGGAAGCTTTTTTAATAGGAGGGGGGTTTGAGACTTAATTGGGATTTTTCAATTGTATATTATACCCTTTTTTTCATAGTTTTTTCTTAATTTTAGTGTTTTTACATTAATAAAAAAAATTTACCTTTTAAAAATGGGTTTTATACCCAAAAAAAAAGGTTTTTTTTTTCAATGATTTTAGCCCCGTTATCGGTTGGTTTAAAATACGGGTTTTTCCAAAAAATTGGGAAATAAAAAAATCCTTTTTTTTTGAGTTTAAATTTTCAATTTAATAGCTTAAAATTAAATTTTAAAAAATAAATTTAAAAAATTTAAAGGTTAAAATTTTTTTGTGATATAACGGTATATTGGGAAGCGTTTTTTCATAGTTTTTTGTAAACTGTTTGGGTTTTTGGGATATATACAAGTAAATGATACTTATTAGATTGCTTAAAAAAAATAAAATGTAGGGGTTTTCAAAAGGGTTTAGCTATTTACGGGGGATATATAGCGGTTTTTTCCCACAAATTTAAGTAAAAAAATCCTCTTTTAGGAAAAATTTGGACCTATAAGTCCTTTTCATTACATTAAGCTAGTAAATAGAAGAGGGAAGAGGTTATTTATTCGGGATTTTAACGGGGGATTTTTTGAAAACGTTTTTTTTATAGTTTCTTCAAAATGTAGCGTTATTGTATTTAAAAAAGTAGTTTTACTTATTATATTGCTATAAACCCATAAAATGTAGTGTTTTCAATGCTTTTAGCTATTATCAGTGATATATAGCTGTTTTCCTACAAATTGAAGTATAAAATCCTCTTTTTAGCATAATTTGCACCTATAAGTAGCTTACATTACTTTAAAAGCTATTAAATAGAAGAGTAACAGGTATTTATTGTGAAAATAACGGTATATTGCAAGCGTTTTTTCATAGTTTTCTTGTAAACTGTAGCGTTATTTATATATACAAGTACTTTTACTTATCATTTGTTTATAAACCCAAAAATGTAGTGGTTTCAATGATTTTAGCTATTACAGTGAAGAGTTGTTTTTTTTTACAAATTGAAGTATATTTCTTTATATCTGTAGCTAAATAGCTTTTTATATTTGCTGCAACTATATTTTACAAAATTAATAGCTAAAAATATGTATTTTTCATAAAATTTATGTATCAATTTTAATCTTAAAAACAACGTTTTTCAAGTGTTTTAATGTATTTTGAAAGCCTAAAAAATGTCGAAATTTGACATTATTCAGCACTTTTTTACAACTATATTTACAATATTATGAGCTTAAAATATTTTATTTTTCATGTAATTTATGTATGAATTTTATTCTTAAAAAAAAACGTTTTTCAAGTGTTTTAATGTATTTTTGAAGGGCTAAAAAATGTCAAAAAATTGCATTATTCAGCCCTTTTAAAAGAAATAGAGATAGAGATTAGATAGAGAAATTCAAAATGTGGAATTATAGTTGTTTTCATTAGAAATTGCTTTTTTTATACTACTGTAAGCTTAAAATAGGAGTTTGAGACTCTATATTGTGATCCCAATTGTATATTATACGTGTTTTTCATAGTTTTCTTAATTGTAGTGTTATATCATTAATAGAAGGAATATACCTTATGATAATGCTTTATACCCACAAAATGTGTTCTTTTCAAGGGGTTTTAGCTAGTTATTGGTGATATATAGCTGTATTCGTACAAATTGAAGTATAAAAATCCTTTTTTTAGAATATTTGGACCTATAAGTACTTACTTACATTAAGCTAATAAATAGAAAGTAAGAGGTATTTATTGTGATATAACGGTATATTGCAAGCGTTTTTCATAGTTTCTTGTAAACTGTAGCGTATTGTATATATACAAGTATTTTACTTATCATATTGCTATAAACCCATAAATGTAGTGTTTTCAATGATATTAGCTATTTACGGTGATATATAGCTATTTTCCTACAAATTGAAGTATAAATCTCTTTTTAGAAACAATTTGCACCTAGTTAGTAGCTACATTACATTAAGCCTATAAATAGAAGAGAGTAAGAGGTATTATTGTGATATAACGGTCTATTGCAGGCATTTTCATAGTTTCTTCTAAACTGTAGCGGTATTGTAGATATACAAGAGTTTACTTATTATATGCTATAAACCAAAAATGTAATAATTTCATGATTTAGCTATTTATCGGGTGATATATAGCTGTTTTCTACAAATTGAAGTATAAAATCCTCTTTTTTTTTGTTTTCAAGAAATTTGACCTATAAGAGCTTACATTACTTAAGTTATTAAATAGAGAATAAGAGGTTATTATGTGATATAACGAGATATTGCCAAGCGTTTGTCATAGTTTATGTAAACTGTAGCGTTTTTGGATAGATAACGTAGTTTTACTTACTCATATTGCCTATAAACCCATAAAATGTAGTGTTTTCAATGATCTTAGCTATTTATCGGTGGATTATACAGCTGTTTTTTCTACAAATTGAAGTGTAAAATCCCTTTTAGAATAATTTGCACCGTATAAGTAGCCTTAGATTACATGAAGCTAATAAATAGAAGAGTAAGAGGTTATTTATTGTGATATAACGGTATATTGCAAGCGTTTTTCATGTTTCTTCTAAAATCTGTAGAGTTTTTATTGTATATATACAGGTAGTTTTTTACTTATTTATATTGCCTATAAACCCATAAAAGTAGTGTTTTCAATGATTTAGCTAGTTAATCAGTGATATATAGCTGTCTTTCTTAACAAAATTGAAGCTACAAAATATTCTTTTAGAATTAATATGCACATATAAGTAGATTTCATACATTAAGCATATTAAATAGCAAGAGTAAGAGGTTATTTATGTGATATAACGGATATTGCAAGCGTTTTTCCATAGGTCTTGTAACTGTAGCATATTGTATATATACAAAAAGTTTTACTTATCATATTGCTATATAAACCCATAAAATGTAGTGTTTCAAGATTTTAGCTAGTTATCAGTGCAAGGAGTGGTTTGGTTTTTTTCTACAAATTGAAGTATATTTCTTTTTTATTCTGTAGCTAAATAGCTTTTTATATTGCTACAATATATTTTACAAAATTAATAGCTAAAAAATTTTTTTTCATGAAATTTCAGAATATCAAATTTAATCTTAAAAAAACAATGTTTTTCAAGAATTTTAATGTAGTTTTGAAATGCTAAATAATGTCGAAAAATTTGACAATATTCACACTTTTTACACAACTAGTTTTACAATATTTGTGAGCTTAAAATATGTTTTTTCATGTTATTTATGTATCAATTATCTTAAAAAACCGTTTTTTTCAAGTGTTTTTAATGTATTTTTGAAGGGCTAAAAAATGTCGAAAATTGACATATTCAGCCCTTTTAGAAGCAATAGAGAATAGAGATAGATAGAAAAATTCAAAATGGGGAAGTATAGTTGTTTTCGTTAGAAATGCTATTTAAACTACGTAAGCTTATAATAGGAGTTTGAGACTCTATATTGTGATACAATTGTATATTATACGTGTTTTTCATAGTTTCTTCTTAATTGTAGTGTTATATCATTAATAGAAGGAATATACCTTATGATAATGCTTTATACCCACAAAATGTGTTCTTTTCAATGGTTTTAGCTAGTTATTGGTGATATATAGCTGTATTGCTACAAATTGAAGTATACAATCCTCTTTTTAGAATAATTTGGACCTATAAGTAGCTTACTTTACATTAAGCTAATAAATAGAAGAGTAAGAGGGTATTTATTGTGATATAACGGTATATTGCAAGCGTTTTTCATAGTTTCTTGTAAACTGTAGCGTTATTGTATATACACAAGTAGTTTTACTTATCATATTGCTATAAACCCATAAAATGTAGTGTTTTCAATGATATTAGCTATTTATCGGTGATATATAGCTATTTTCCTACAAATTGAAGTATAAAATCCTCTTTTTAGAACAATTTGCACCTATTAGTAGCTTACATTACATTAAGCTATTAAATAGAAGAGTAAGAGGTTATTTATTGTGATATAACGGTATATTGCAAGCGTTTTTCATAGTTTCTTGTAAACTGTAGCGTTTTTGTATATATACAAGTAGTTTTACTTATCATATTGCTATAAACCCATAAAATGTAGTGTTTTCAATGATCTTAGCTATTTATCAGTGATATATAGCTGTTTTCCTACAAATTGAAGTACAAAATCCTCTTTTTAGAATAATATGCACCTATAAGTAGCTTACATTACATTAAGCTATTAAATAGAAGAGTAAGAGGTTATTTATTGTGATATAACGGTATATTGCAAGCGTTTTTCATAGTTTCTTGTAAACTGTAGCCATATTGTATATATACAAAAAGTTTTTTACTTAGCATTTGCTATACAAAAACTCTCCAGAAAATGTAGTGTGTTCAATGATTTTAGCTAGTTTATCAGTGAAGAGTGGTTTTTTTTCTACAAATTGAAGTATATTCTTTATATCTGTAGCTAATAGGCTTTTAATATTTGCTGACAAAACTATATTTTACAGAATTATAGCTAACAATAATGTTTTTCATGACATTTGCAGATATCAATTTTTACATGCTTAAAAACATGTTTTTTCAAGAATTTTTAAGTAATTTTGAAAGCTAATAATGTCGAAATTTTAACATTATTCAAGCCATTTTACACAACTATAATTTTCAATGGTTTGAAGCTAAAATATGAATTTTTCATGACATTTTAGGTGTCAATTTTAATCTTAAAACATTGTTTTTTCACGTGTTTTAATGTTTTTTTGAAAGCCTAAAAACAATGTCGAACTTTGACATTATTCACACTTTTCAACAACTCTATTTTCAATATTAAGTGAGCTTAAATATGTATTTCTTCATGTAATTTATGTATCATTTTATATTCTTAAAAACAACGTTTTTTTCAAGTGTTTTAATGTATTTTTGAAGGGCTAAAAAGATGTCGAAAATTGACATTTTCAGCTCTTTTTTGATAGAGAATTAAAAATGTGGAATTATAGTTGTTTTCGTTAGAAAGTGCTATTTTACAAAACTACTGTAAGCGTATAATAGGAGTTTGAGACTCTCTATTTGTGATACAATTGTATATTATACACGTGTTTTTTCATAGTTTCTTCTTAATTGTAGTGTTATATCATTAAATCGAAGGAATTTTACCTTTGGATACATGCTTTATAACCCACAAAATGTTTCTTTGTTCAATGATTTTAGCTAGTTATCGGTGATATATAGCTGTTTTTTCCTACAATTGAAGTAAACAATCCTTTTTTTTAGAATAATTTTGCACTTATAAGTAGCTTACATTCGTTAAGCTAATAATAGAAGAGTACGAGGTTTATTTTTGTGATATAACGGTATATTGCAATGTTTTCATAGTTTTTCTTGTAAACTGTATCGTTTTTTGTATATATAACAAGTATTGATACTTTACTATATTCTATCACCCATAAAATGTATGTTTTCAACTGATATTACTATTTATCGGTGATATATAGAATGTTTTTCCTAAAAATTGATGTTAGAAATCCTCTTTTTAGAATAATTTCACCTATAAGTAGCTTACTTCATTAAGCTAGTAAATAGAAGAGTAAGAGGTTATTTAATTGGATTTAACGGTAATATTGAGCGTTTTTCATAGTTTCTTCTAAACTGTTAGCGTTATTGTATATATACAAGTATTTACTTATTATATGCTATAAACCCATAAAATGTAGTTTTTTCAATGATTTTAGCTAGTTATCAGTGTGATATATAGCTGTTTTTCTCCTACAAAATTCGAAGAATAAAATCCTCTTTTTAGCATAATTTGCACCTATAAATAGCTTATATTAAACCCCCAATTTAAAAAACCCTAATTAAATAGAAGAGTAAGAGGTTTATTTATTGTATATAAACGGTATTTGCATGCGTTTTTTTTATAGTTTCTTGTAAACTGTAGCGTTATTGTATATATACACGTACTTTACTTATCATAATTGCTTAAGCCCCAAAAAATGTAGTGTTTTTCAATGATTTAGAGCTAGTGTATCAATGAAAGAGTTGTTTTTCTTCTCCAAATTTGAAGTCTATTTCTTTATATCTGGAGCTAAATAGCTTTTTATATTGCTTGCAACTATATTTTACAAACTTAATTAATAGCTAAAAATATGTATTTTGTCATACAATTTATGTATCAATTTTAATCTTAAAACAAATGTTTTTTCAAGTGTTTTAATGTAATTTTTGAAAGCCTAAAAATGTCGAAATTTGACATTATTCCAGCAGCTTTTACACAACTATATTTTTAACATATTATGAGCTTACAATATGTATGTTTTCATGTAATATTAATGTATCAATTTTAATTCTAAAACAACGGTTTTTTCACAAGTGTTTTAATGTATTTTTGATGGGCTAAAAAATTGTCCGAAAATGTGACATTATTCAGCCTTTTTAAAAGAAATAGAGATAGAGATTAATGAGAAATTCAAAATGTGGAATTATGTTGTTTTTCATTAGACATTGCTATTTAAAACTCCTTGTAAGCTATAATAGGGAGTTTGAGACTCTATATTGTGATACAATTGTATATTATACGTGTTTTTCATAGTTTCTTCTTAATTGTAGTGTTATATCATTAATAGAAGGAATATACCTTATGATAATGCTTTATACCCACAAAATGTGTTCTTTTCAATGGTTTTAGCTAGTTATTGGTGATATATAGCTGTATTCCTACAAATTGAAGTATACAATCCTTTTTTTAGAATAATTTGGACCTATAAGTAGCTTACATTACATTAAGCTAATAAATAGAAGAGTAAGAGGGTATTTATTGTGATATAACGGTATATTGCAAGCGTTTTTCATAGTTTCTTGTAAACTGTAGCGTTATTGTATATATACAAGTATTTTTACTTATCATATTGCTATAAACCCATAAAATGTAGTGTTTTCAATGATATTAGCTATTTATCGGTGATATATAGCTATTTTCCTACAAATTGAAGTATAAAATCCTCTTTTTAGAACAATTTGCACCTATTAGTAGCTTACATTACATTAAGCTATTAAATAGAAGAGTAAGAGGTTATTTATTGTGATATAACGGTATATTGCAGGCGTTTTTCATAGTTTCTTCTATACTGTAGCGTTATTGTATATATACAAGTAGTTTTACTTATTATATTGCTATAAACCCATAAAATGTAATAATTTCAATGATTTTAGCTAGTTATCGATGATATATAGCTGTTTTCCTACAAATTGAAGTATAAAATCCTCTTTTAAGAATAATTTGCACCTATAAGTAGCTTACATTACATTAAGCTATTAAATAGAAGAGTAAGAGGTTATTTATTGTGATCTAACGTATTATTGCAAGCGTTTTTCATAGTTTTCTTCTAAACGTAAGCGTTTATGTATATATACAAGTATTTTAACTATTAATTGCGATAACCCATACAATTAGTGTTTTTCAATGATTTTAGCTAGTTATCAGTGAAAAAATATAAAAAAAAAAAAAAATAGCTGTTTTGTCCTACAAATTGAAGTATAAAATCCGCTTTTTAGCATATTTCACATATAATAGCTTAACATTACATTAAGCTATTTAAATAGAAGAGTAAGAGGTTTTTATTGTTATATAACGGTATATTGCCAAGCGTTTTTCCATAGTTTTCTGTTTGTCTTGTAAACTGTGCGTATTGTCTATATACAATATTTTACTTCTCATATTGCTATAAACCCCAAAAAATGTAGTATTTTCAATGATTTGAGCTAGTTATCTGTTAAAGAGTTTGTTTTTTCTACAAATTGAAGTATATTTCTTTTATATCTGTAGCTAACTAGCTTTGTTATATTTGCTGCAACTATAAGTTTACAAAATTAATAGTCTAAAAATATGTATTTTTCATAAAATTTATGTATCAATTTTTATCTTAGAACAACGTTTTTTTCAAGTGTTTTATGTTATTTTTGAAAGCCAAAAATGTCGAATTTGACATTATTCAGCCTTTTACACAACTTATTTTACATCTTATGAGCTTAAAAGATGTTTTATTTTTCATGTTATTTATGTATCAATTTTATTCTTAAAACAACGTTTTTTTCAGGTTTTTTTAATCGTATTTTTAGAAGGCTCAAAAATGTCCGACAATTGCCATTATTCATGCCTATTTAGAAGAAATAGAATTAGATTAGATAGAGAAATTCAAAATGTGGAATATAGTTTTTTCGTTAGAAATTGCTATTTTAAACTACTGAAAGCTTATAATAGGAGTTTGGACTCTATATTGTGGATACATTGTATATGATAACGTGTTTTTCATAGTTTCTTCTTAATTGTAGTGTTATATCATTATGAAGGAATATACCTTGATGATAATGCTTTCTACCCACAAAATGTGTTCTTTTTCAATGGTTTTTTTTGCTAGTTATTGGTGATCTATAGCTGTATTGTTCCAATTGGAAGTATACATCTTTTTTTAGAATAATTTTTGACCTTAGTAGCTACTTTACATTAAGCTAATAAATAGAGAGTAGAGCGTATTTCTTGTGATTAACGTATGTGCAAAAGCGTTTTTTGTCATATTTCCTTGTAACTGTAGCGTTATTGTAATATATACAAGTAGCTTTTAACTTATCATATTGCTATAAACTCATAAAATGTAGTGTTTTCAAGGATATTCGCTATTTATCGGTGAGATATAGCTATTTTCCTACAAATGGAGTATAACTCCTCTTTTTAGAACAATTTGCACCTATTAGTAGCTTATATTACATAAGCTATTAATAGAAGAGTAAGAGGTTATTTATTGTGATATACGTTATATTGGCAGGCGTTTTTCATAGTTTCCTTCTAAACTGTAGCGTTATTGGTATAATCAGTGTTTTACTTATTATATTGCTATAACCCTAAATGTATTGTTTTTCAATATTTTAAAAACTAGTTATCAGTGATATATAGCTGTTTTCCTACAATTGAAGTATTAAACTCCTCTTTTAGAATAATTTGCACCTGAGTAGCTTACATTACATTACGCTATTAAATAAGAAAGTAAGAGGTTATTTATTGTGATATAACGGTATATTGCAAGCGTTTTTCCATAGTTTCTTGTAAACTGTAGCGTTATTGTATATATACAAGTACGTTTACTTATCATATTCTATAAACCGCAAAAAATTTAGTGTTTTCATGATTTTAGCTAGTTGTCTGTAAAGAGTGTTTTTTTTTCTACAATTGATAGTATATCTCTTTATAATCTGTCAAATAGCTTTTTATATTTGCTGCAACTATATTTTACAAAATTTAAATACACAAATATATATTTTCATAAAATTTATGTATCATTTTATTTTAAAAACCGTTTTTTTCCAGTGTTTTTAATTATTTTGAAAGCCTAAAAGAATGTCAAATTTGACATTATTCAGCACTTTTACACCACTATATTTTACTATATTATGGAGCTTAAAATATGTATTTGTTCATGTAATTTATTATCATTTTATTCCTAAAACAACGTTTTCAAGTGGTTTAATGTATTTTTGAAAGGCTAAAAAGTGTCGAAAAGTGACATTTATTCAGCCTTTTAGAAGAAATGAGATAGAGATTAGATAGGAAATTCAAAATGTGGAATTATAGTTGTTTTCGTTAGAATTGCTATTTTAACTACTGAACGCTTAGAATATGAGTTTTGAGACTCTCCATTGTGATAACAATTGTAATATCTGTTTTTTCATATTTCTTCTTAATTGTAGTGTTATAGCATTAATAGAATCATATACCTTATGATAATGCTTTATCCCCAACAAACTGTGTTTTTTCAATGGTTTACTAGCTAGTTTATTGGGTGATATATAGCTGTATTGCTACAAATTGAGTATACAATCCTTTTTTTAGAATAATTTGGACGCTATAATTAGCTACTTTACATTACAGCTAATAAATAGAAGAGTAAAGAGGTATTTATTGTGATATACGGTATATTGCAAGCCGTTTTTCATAGTTTTCTTGTAAACTGTAGCGTTATTGTAATATACAAGTAGCTGCTTTACTTATCATAGTTCTATAAACCCATAAAATGTAGTGTTTTAAGGATATAGCTATTTATCGGTGTATATATAGCTTATTTTCCTACAAATTGAAGTATAAAATCCTCTTTTTAGAACAATTTGCACCTATTAGTAGCTACATTACATTAAGCTATTAAATAGAAGAGTAAGAGTTTTTATGTGATATAAACGGTATATTTGCCAGGCCGTTTTTCATAGTTTCCTTTCTAACTGTAGCGTTCGTGTAAATATAACAAGTATTTTTACTTATTATAATAGGCTATAAGACCCATAAAATGTAATAATTTCAATGATTTTAGCTAGTTACTCAGTGATAATATCGCTGTTTCCTACAATTCGGAAGTATAAAATCCTCTTTTAGAATAATTTGCACCTATAAGTAGCTTACATTACATTACGCTATTACAATAGAAGAGTAAAGGTTATTTATTGTGATATAACGGTATATTGCAAGCGTTTTTCATAGTGTCTTGTACTGTAGCGTTTTGTATATAACAAGTAGTTTCTTATCATATTGAATAAACCATAAAATTAGTGTTTTTCAATGATCTTACTATTTACGGTGATATACGCTGTTTCCTACAAATTGAAAGTGTAAAACTCTTTTTTTTTTTTTTTAAAGGAAATAATATTCACCTATAAGTAGCTTCATACATAAGCTTATTAAATAGAAAGAGTAAGAGGTTATTTATTGTGATATAACGGTATATGCAAAGCGTTTTTCATAGTTTCTTGTAAACTGTAGCCATATTGTATATATACAAAAAAGTTTTTACTTATCATATTGCTATAAACCTAAAATTTAGTGTTTTCATGATTTTAGCTAGTTATCAGTGAAGAGTGGTTTTTTTTTTCCTACAAATTGAAGTATATTTTCTTTATATCTGTAGCGAAATGCTTTTTATATTTGCTACAACTGGATATATTTTACAAAATTAATGCTAAAAATATGTATTTTTCATGAAATTAGATATCAATTTTATCATAAAACGCAATGTTTTTTCAAGAATTTTAATGTATTTTGGAAATGCTAATAATGTCAAATTTTAACATTATTCAGCACTTTTACACAACTATATTTTACAATGTTATGACTAAAAATATAATTTTTTCATGAAATTCGGTGTCAATTTTAATCTTAAAAAAACAACGTTTTTTCAGTGGTTTTATTGTATTTTTGAAAGCCTAAAATGTCGAAATATGACATGATCAGCACTTTTTACACAACTATATTTTACAATATTAATGAGCTTAAAATATTATTTTTTCATGTAATTTATGTAGCAATTTTTTATTCTTAAAAACAACGTTTTTTCAAGTGTTTTAAATGTATTTTTGAAGGGCTAAAAAATTCGTATTGACATTCTTCAGGTCCTTTTTTTGATAGAGAAATTCAAAATGTGGAATTATAGTTTTTTCGTTAGAAATTGGCTATTTTAAACAACTGTATGCTTATAATATGAGTTGAGACTCTATATTGTGATACATTTGTTATATTTATACGTGTTTTCATAGTTTCTTCTTAATTGTCTTGTTATATCATTAATCGAAGGAATTTACCTTATGACTGCTTTATACCCAAAAAGGTGTTTCTTTTCAATGATTTTAGGCTATTTATCTGTGATATATAGTCTGTTTTCTACAAATTGAAGTTAAACATCCCTTTTTTTAGAGTAATTTGCACTTATTAAGTAGCTTACATTACATAAGCTATAAATAGAAGAGTAGAGTTATTTTAATTGTGATATAACGGTATATTGCAACTTTTTTCATAGTTTCTTGTAACTGTAACGTTTTTGTATATAATACACGTATGATACTTATTATATTTGCGATAAACCCATAAAATGTAGTGTTTTCAATGATATTAGCTATTTAATCGGTGATAATATAGCTGTTTTCCTACAATTGAAGTATAAAATCCTCTTTTAGAAGAATTTGCACTATAAAGTAGCTTACCTACATAAGCTAGTCATAGACGAGTAAAGAGGTATTTATTTGTGATATACGGTATATTGCAAGAGTTTTTCATGAGTTTCTTTCTAACTGTAGCGTTATTGTATATATACAAGTGTTTTACTTTATTTATATTGCTATAAAACCACATAAAATGTAGTGTTTTTCAATGCTTTTGCTAGTTATCGAGTGATAATAGCTGATTTTTCCTACAAATTGAAGTATAAAATCTCTTTTAGCATAATTTGCAACTATAAGTAGCTTACATTCATTAAGCTATTAATAGAAGAGTAACAGGTTTTTATTGTGATATCAACGTAATTGGCAAGCGGCTGGTTGATAGTTTCTTGTAACTGTAGCGTTAATTGTATATATAAAATAACTTTTACTTATCATATTGCGATAAACCCAAAAAATGTAGTGTTTTCAATGATTTTAGCTATTTTTTACAGTGAAGATTTGTTTTTTCTACAATTGAAGTATATTTCTTTATATCTGTAGCTAAATAGCTTTTTAACTTTGCTGGCAACTATATTTTACAAAATTAATGCTAAAAATATTATTTTTCATAAAAAAATTTATGTATCAATTTTAATCTTAAAACAACGTTTTTTTCAAGTGTTTTTTTAATGTATTTTTGAAAGCCTAAAAACTGTCGAAATTTGACTTAGTCAGCACTTTTACCCAACTATATTTTACAATATTATTAGCTTAAAATATGGTTTTCATGTAATTTATGTACTGACTTTTATGTCTTAAACAACGTTTTTTTCACAAGTGTTTTAATGTATTTTTTGAAGGGCTAAAAAATGTCGAAATTGACATTTTCAGCCTTTAAAAGAAATAGAGATAGAGATTAGATAGAGAAATTCAAAATGTGGAATTATAGTTGTTTTCATTAGAAATTGCTATTTTATACTACTGTAAGCTTATAATAGGAGTTTGAGACTCTATATTGTGATACAATTGTATATTATACGTGTTTTTCATAGTTTCTTCTTAATTGTAGTGTTATATCATTAATAGAAGGAATATACCTTATGATAATGCTTTATACCCACAAAATGTGTTCTTTTCAATGGTTTTAGCTAGTTATTGGTGATATATAGCTGTATTCGTACAAATTGAAGTATACAATCCTTTTTTTAGAATAATTTGGACCTATAAGTAGCTTACATTACATTAAGCTAATAAATAGAAGAGTAAGAGGGTATTTATTGTGATATAACGGTATATTGCAAGCGTTTTTCATAGTTTCTTGTAAACTGTAGCGTTATTGTATATATACAAGTATTTTTACTTATCATATTGCTATAAACCCATAAAATGTAGTGTTTTCAATGATATTAGCTATTTATCGGTGATATATAGCTGTTTTCCTACAAATTGAAGTATAAAATCCTCTTTTTAGAATAATTTGCACCTATAAGTAGCTTACATTACATTAAGCTAGTAAATAGAAGAGTAAGAGGTTATTTATTGTGATATAACGGTATATTGCAAGCGTTTTTCATAGTTTCTTCTAAACTGTAGCGTTATTGTATATATACAAGTAGTTTTACTTATTATATTGCTATAAACCCATAAAATGTAGTGTTTTCAATGCTTTTAGCTAGTTATCAGTGATATATAGCTGTTTTCCTACAAATTGAAGTATAAAATCCTCTTTTTAGCATAATTTGCACCTATAAGTAGCTTACATTACATTAAGCTATTAAATAGAAGAGTAACAGGTTATTTATTGTGATATAACGGTATATTGCAAGCGCTTTTCATAGTTTCTTGTAAACTGTAGCGTTATTGTATATATACAAGTACTTTTACTTATCATATTGCTATAAACCCAAAAAATGTAGTGTTTTCAATGAT
Source organism: Chionoecetes opilio (assembly GCA_016584305.1). NCBI lineage: Eukaryota > Metazoa > Arthropoda > Malacostraca > Decapoda > Majidae > Chionoecetes > Chionoecetes opilio. The sequence goes on from JACEEZ010025550.1 coordinate 17,350, forward strand.
TTTAGCTAGTTATCAGTGAAGAGTTGTTTTTTCTACAAATTGAAGTCTATTTCTTTATATCTGTAGCTAAATAGCTTTTTATATTTGCTGCAACTATATTTTACAAAATTAATAGCTAAAAATATGTATTTTTCATAAAATTTATGTATCAATTTTAATCTTAAAAACAACGTTTTTTCAAGTGTTTTAATGTATTTTTGAAAGCCTAAAAAATGTCGAAATTTGACATTATTCAGCACTTTTACACAACTATATTTTACAATATTGTGAGCTTAAAATATGTATTTTTCATGTTATTTATGTATCAATTTTATTCCTAAAAACAACGTTTTTTCAAGTGTTTTAATGTATTTTTGAAGGGCTAAAAAATGTCGAAAATTGACATTATTCAGCCCTTTTAGAAGAAATAGAGATAGAGATTAGATAGAGAAATTCAAAATGTGGAAGTATAGTTGTTTTCGTTAGAAATTGCTATTTTAAACTACTGTAAGCTTATAATAGGAGTTTGAGACTCTATATTGTGATACAATTGTATATTATACGTGTTTTTCATAGTTTCTTCTTAATTGTAGTGTTATATCATTAATAGAAGGAATATACCTTATGATAATGCTTTATACCACCAAAATGTGTTACTTTTCAATTGTTTTAGCTAGTTATTGGTGATATATAGCTGTATTGCTACAAATTGAAGTATACAATCCTTTTTTTAGAATAATTTGGACCTATAAGTAGCTTACTTTACATTAAGCTAATAAATAGAAGAGTAAGAGGGTATTTATTGTGATATAACGGTATATTGCAAGCGTTTTTCATAGTTTCTTGTAAACTGTAGCGTTATTCTATATACACAAGTAGTTTTACTTATCATATTGCTATAAACCCATAAAATGTAGTGTTTTCAATGATATTAGCTATTTATCGGTGATATATAGCTATTTTCCTACAAATTGAAGTATAAAATCCTCTTTTTAGAACAATTTGCACCTATTAGTAGCTTACATTACATTAAGCTATTAAATAGAAGAGTAAGAGGTTATTTATTGTGATATAACGGTATATTGCAAGCGTTTTTCATAGTTTCTTGTAAACTGTAGCGTTTTTGTATATATACAAGTAGTTTTACTTATCATATTGCTATAAACCCATAAAATGTAGTGTTTTCAATGATCTTAGCTATTTATCAGTGATATATAGCTGTTTTCCTACAAATTGAAGTACAAAATCCTCTTTTTAGAATAATATGCACCTATAAGTAGCTTACATTACATTAAGCTATTAAATAGAAGAGTAAGAGGTTATTTATTGTGATATAACGGTATATTGCAAGCGTTTTTCATAGTTTCTTGTAAACTGTAGCCATATTGTATATATACAAAAAGTTTTACTTATCATATTGCTATAAACCCATAAAATGTAGTGTTTTCAATGATTTTAGCTAGTTATCAGTGAAGAGTGGTTTTTTTCTACAAATTGAAGTATATTTCTTTATATCTGTAGCTAAATAGCTTTTAATATTTGCTACAACTATATTTTACAGAATTAATAGCTAAAAATATGTTTTTTTCATGACATTTAGATATCAATTTTAATCTTAAAAACAATGTTTTTTCAAGAATTTTAATGTATTTTTGAAAGGCTAAATAATGTCGAAATTTTACATTATTCAGCACTTTTACACAACTATATTTTACAATGTTATGAGCTAAAAATATGAATTTTTCATGAAATTTAGGTGTCAATTTTAATCTTAAAAACATTGTTTTTTCAAGTGTTTTAATGTATTTTTGAAAGCCTAAAAAATGTCGAAATTTGACATTATTCAGCACTTTTACACAACTATATTTTACAATATTATGAGCTTAAAATATGTATTATTCATGTAATTTATGTATCAATTTTATTCTTAAAAACAACGTTTTTTCAAGTGTTTTAATGTATTTTTGAAGGGCTAAAAAATGTCGAAAATTGACATTATTCAGCTCTTTTTTTTATAGAGAAATTCAAAATGTGGAATTATAGTTGTTTTCGTTAGAAATTGCTATTTTAAACTACTGTAAGCTTATAATAAGAGTTTGAGACTCTATATTGTGATACAATTGTATATTATACGTGTTTTTCATAGTTTCTTCTTAATTGTAGTGTTATATCATTAATAGAAGGAATTTACCTTATGATAATGCTTTATACCCACAAAATGTGTTCTTTTCAATGATTTTAGCTAGTTATCGGTGATATATAGCTGTTTTCCTACAAATTGAAGTAAACAATCCTTTTTTTAGAATAATTTGCACTTATAAGTAGCTTACATTACATTAAGCTAATAAATAGAAGAGTAAGAGGTTATTTATTGTGATATAACGGTATATTGCAAATGTTTTTCATAGTTTCTTGTAAACTGTATCGTTTTTGTATATATACAAGTAGTGATACTTATTATATTGCTATAAACCCATAAAATGTAGTGTTTTCAATGATATTAGCTATTTATCGGTGATATATAGCTGTTTTCCTAAAAATTGATGTATAAAATCCTCTTTTTAGAATAATTTGCACCTATAAGTAGCTTACATTACATTAAGCTATTAAATAGAAGAGTAAGAGGTTATTTATTGTGATATAACGGTATATTGCATGCGTTTTTTATAGTTTCTTGTAAACTGTAGCGTTATTGTATATATACAAGTACTTTTACTTATCATATTGCTATAAACCCAAAAAATGTAGTGTTTTCAATGATTTTAGCTAGTTATCAGTGAAGAGTTGGTTTTTCTACAAATTGAAGTATATTTCTTTATATCTGTAGCTAAATAGCTTTTTATATTTGCTACAACTATATTTTACAGAATTAATAGCTAAAAATATGTATTTTTCATGAAATTTAGATATCAATTTTAATCTTATAAACAATGTTTTTTCAAGTATTTTAATGTATTTTTGAAATGCTAAATAATGTCAAAATTTGACATGATTCAGCACTTTTACACAACTATGTTTTACAATATTATGAGCTTAAAATATGTATTTTTCATGAAATTTATGTATCAATTTTATTCTTAAAAACAACATTTTTTCAAGTGTTTTAATGAATTTTTGAAGGGCTAAAAAATGTCGAAAATTGACATTATTCAGCCCTTTTTATGATAGAGAAATTCAAAATGTGGATTTATAGTTGTTTTTGTTAGAAATTGCTATTTTGAACTACTGTAATCTTATAATAGGAGTTTGAGACTCTATATTGTGATACAATTGTATATTATACGTGTTTTTCATAATTTCTTCTTAATTGTAGTGTTATATCATTAATAGAAGGAATTTACCTTATGATAATGCTTTATACCCTCAAAATGTGTTCTTTTCAATGATTTTAGCTAGTTATCGGTGATATATAGCTGTTTCCTACAAATTGAAGTATACAATCCTTTTTTTAGAATAATTTTGACCTATAAGTAGCTTACATTACATTAAGCTAATAAATAGAAGAGTAAGAGGTTATTTATTGTAATATAACGGTATATTGCAAGCGTTTTTCATAGTTTCTTGTAAACTGTTGCGTTATTGTATATATACGAAGAGTTTTAATTATCATATTGCAATAAACCCATAAAATGTAGTGTTTTCAATGATATTAGCTATTTATCGGTGATATATAGATGTTTGCCTACAAATTGAAGTATAAAATCCTCTTTTTAGAATAATTTGCACCTATAAGTAGCTTACCATAATTAGGCTAGTAAATCGAAAAGTAACGAGGTATTTATTGTGATATAACGGTATATGGCAAGCGTTTTTCATAGTCTCTTGTAACTGTAAGCATATTGTTATATATACAAGTAGTTTTAACTTATTATATTGCTATAAAACCCATAAAATGTGAGTGTTTCAATGATTTTAGCTAGTTACAGTGATATATAGCTGTTTTCCTAACAAATTGAAAGTAATAAAATCCTCTTTTAGCTTTAATTTGCACCTATAAGTAGCTTTACATACATTAAGCTATTAAATAGAAAGGAGTAAGAGGTTTTATTTATTGTGATATAAAGGTAATTGCAAGCGTTTTTAATAGTTTGTTTAAACTGTAGCGTTATTGTATATATACAAAGAGTTTTACTTATCATATGCTATTAAACCCAAAAAATAATAGTGTTTCAATGATTTTAGCTAGTTATCAGTGAAGAGTAGTTTTTTCTACAAATTGAAGTATATTTCTTTATTATCTGTTAGCTAATAGCTTTTATATTTGCGCAACTATATTTTATAAAATTAATAGCCTAAAAAAATAGTTTATTTTTCATAAAATTATGTATTAATTTTAATCTTAAAAACAACTTTTTCAGTGTTTTTAATGTATTTTTTGAAAGTCAAAAAATGTACGAAATAGTTTGACAATATTCAGCGCTTTACACAACTATATTTTTACAATATTAGAGCTTAAAATAGGTATTTTTCATGTATTTAGTATCAATGTTATTCTTAATAACAAACGTTTTTTCAAGTGTTTTAGTATTTTTTGAAGGCTAAAAAATGTCGAAAATTGACATTAAATCACCCTTTTAGAAGAAATAGAGATAGAGATGTAGATAGAGAAATTCCAAAATGTGGAATTATAGTTGTTTCGTTAAGAATAGAAATTGTATTTTAAAACTACTGTAAGCTTATAATAGGAGTTTGAGAACTCTATATTGTGATACAATTGTATATTATACGTCGTTTTTCATAGTTTCTTCTTCATTGTAGTGTGTCTATCATTAATAGAAGGGATTTACCTTATGATAATTGCTTTAGACCAACAAATGTGTTCTTTTCAAATGATTTTAGATATTTATCGTGATATATAGCTGTTTCCTACAAATGAAGTAGTAAAACCAATCCCTTTTTAGAAGAATTGCACTTATAAGTAACTTACATTACATAAGCTAATAAAATAGAAGAGTAAGAGGGATTTATTGTGATATAACGGGTATATTCGCAACCGTTGTTCATTAGTTCTGTAAAACTGTAGCGTTATGTATATATACAAAGTAGTGCTAATTATTTATATTGCTAGAAACCCATAAAAATGTAGTTTTTCAATTTGATTATAGCTAGTTATCAGTGGATATATAGCTGTTTTCCTTACAAAATTGACAGTATGAAAAATCCTATTTTTGAATAAATTTGCACCTATAAGTAGCTTACCATACATTAAGCTATAAATAGAAGAGTAAGAGGTTATTTATTGTGATATAAACGGTATATTGCAAGCGTTTTTCTATAGTTCTTGTAAATGTAGCGTTATGTATATATACAATTAGTTTTTAATTCTCATATTGCTATAAAACCTAAAAAATGTAAGTTTCAATGATTTTTAGCTAGTTATCAGTGAAGAGTTTTTTTTCTACAAAATTAAGTATATTTCTTAATATGTAGCTAAATAGCTTTTTATATTTGCTACAACTATATTTTACAAAATTTATAGCTAAAAATATGTATTTTTCATGAATTTAGATATCAATTTTAATCTTATAAACAATGTTTTTCAAGTATTTTAATGTATTTTTGAAATGTCCTAAATAATGTCAAAATTGACATGATTCAGCATTTTACACAACTAGTTTTACAATATTATGGCTTAAAATATGTATTTTTCATGAATTTATGTATCAAATTTTATTCTTAAAAAACAACGTTTTTCAAGTGTTTTAATGTATTTTGAAGTGCTAAAAATGTCGAAAATTGACCAATTATTCAGCCTTTTTAATGATAGCAGAAATTCAAAATGTGGAATTTATAGTTGTTTTCGGTTAGAAATTTCTATGTTTGAACTACTGTAATCTTTTAATAGGAGTTGAGACTATATTGTGATACAATTGTAATCGATACGTGTTTTTCATAATTTCTTCTTAATTGTAGTGTTAATCATTAATAGAAGGAATTTACCTTATGGATAATGTTTATACCTCAAATGTGTTCTTTCAATGATTAGCTAGTTATCGGTGATATATAGGTGTTTCCTACAAATTGAATTATTAACAAATCCTTTTTTTTAGAATAATTTTGACATAATAAGTAGCTTACATTACATTAGCTAACCTAAAAAAAAGAGTAAGAGGTTATTTATTGTAAATAACGGTATATTGCAAGCGTTTTTTTCATAGTTTCTTGAAACTGTTGCGTTATTGTTATATCTACAAGAGTTTTTACTATCATATTGCTATAAAAACCCATAACATGTAGTGCTTTCAATGATATTAGCTATTTTTATCGGTGATATATAGCTGTTGTCCTACAAATTGAAGTATAACATCCTCTTTAGAATAATTTGCACTATAAGTCAGCTTACATTACATTAAGCTAGGTTAAATAGAAGAGTAAAGAGGTTATGTATTGTGATATTTAAACGGTATATTGCAAAGCGTTTTTATAGTTTCTTGTAAACTGTAGCGTATTGTATATATACAAGTAGTTTTTAATTATCATATGCTATAAAACCAATAAAATATAGGTTTTACAAGATTTTAGATATTTTATCATGATATATAGCGGTTTTCATACAAATTTAAGTACAAAATCATCTTTTTAGAATAATATGCAACCTATAAGTAGCTTACATTACATTAAGTATTAAATAGAAGAGTAAGAGGTTATATTATGTGATATAACGGTATATTGCAGCGTTTTTTTATAGGTTTCTTGTAAAAACGTAGCGTTATTGTTTATATATATACAAGTCGTTTTACTTATGATATTGCTTTAAACCCATAAATGTGGTGTTTCAATGATTTTAGCTAGTTATCAGTGAAAGAGTGGTTTTTTTTTCTACAAATTGAACGTATATTTCTTTATATCTGTAGCGAAATTAGTTTTTATATTTGCTAAATATATTTTTACAAAATTATAGCTCAAAAATATGTATTTTCATGAAAATTTAGATACAATTTTAATCTTTAAAAACAACGTTTTTTCAAGAATTTTAATGTATTTTTGAAATGCTAAATAATGTCAAAATTTGACAGGATTTCAGCACTTTACACAACTATGTGTTGACAAATTATGAGGCTTAAAATATGTATTTTTCATGAAATGTCTGTATCAATTTTATCTTAAAAACAACGTTTTTTTCAAGTGTGTTAATATATTTTGAAGGGCTAAAAAAAATGTCGAAAATTGACATATTCAGCCCCTGTTGATGATAGACGAATTCAAAATGTGGGGTTATAGTTGTTTTCGTTAGAACAATTGCTATTTTGAACTTACTGTATCTATAATAGGAGTTGAGACTCATATTGTGATACAATTGTATTTTATTACTTTGTTTTTCATAATTTCTTATTAATTGTAGTGTTATATGCAGAATAGAGGAATTACCTTATGATAATGCCTTATACCTCAAAATGTGGTTTTCTTTTCAATAGTTTTAGCTAGTTCTCCGGTGATATATAGTGTTTTCCTACAAATTGAGGTTATACAATCCTTTTTTAGAATAATTTTGACCTATAAGTAGAGTACATACATTAAGCTAATAAATAGAAGACGTAAGAGGTTATTTATTGATAATATAACGGTATATTGCAAGCGTGTTTTTTCATAGTTTCTTTTAAACTGTTGCTATTGTAATATATACAAGTAGTTTTACTTATTATATGCTATAAACCATAAAATGTATTTTTTTCAATGATTTTAGTCGTTATCAGTTGCATATATAGCTGTTTCCTACAATTGAAGTATAAAATCCTCTTTTTACATAATTGGCACTATAAGTAGCGTACATTACATTAAGCTATTAAATAGAAGCGTAAGAGGTTATTTAGTGTGAATAACGGTATATCTGCAAGCGATTTTTCATAGTTCTTGTAAAACTGTAGCGTTATTGTATATATACAGTACTTTACTTATTCAATTGCTATAAAACCTAAAAAATGTAGTGTTTTCAATGATTTTAGGTAGTTATCAGTGAAGGAGTTGTTTTTTCTACAAATTGAAGTATATTCTTTTTTTTATAATCTGTATTTAATAGCTTCTTTATTATTTGCTTGCAAACTATATTTTACACAAATGAATAGCTAAAAAATATGTATTTTTTCATAAAATTTATGTATCAATTTAACTTAAAAACAACGTTTTTTCAAAGTGTTTTAATGTATTTAGAAAGCCTAAAAATGTCGAAATTTGACAATATCAGCACTTGTACACAACTATATTTTACAATTTAGGAGCTTTTAAAATTTAATGTATTTTTCATTGTAATTTATGTATCAATTTGAGATATTAAAAACAAGTTTGTTTCAAGTGTTTTAATGTGATTTATGAAGGGCTAACAAAAAGGTGAAAATTGACCATTATTCAGCCCTTTAGAAGAAAATAGAGGATAGAGATGATAGAGAAATTCAAAATGTGGAATTATAGTTGTTTTTCGTTAGAAATTGCTATTTAAACTACTGTTAAAGCTTATTAAATAGGAGTTTGAGACTCTATATTGTGATACCAATGTATAATTATACGTGTTTTTCATAGTTCTTCTTTAATTGATAGATGTTATATCATTAATAGGAAGGAATATAACTTATGATAATGGTTGTTTATACCCACAAAAAGTGTTTTTTCAATGGTTTTAGATAGTGATTTTGTGATATATAGCTGTATGCTACAAAATTGAAGTATACAATCCTTTTTTTAAAATAAGGTGGACCTATAAGTAGCTTACTTTACATTAAGATAATAAATAGAAGAGTAAGAGGTTTTTATTGTGATATAACGGTATATTGCAACTGTTTTTCATAGTTTTTGTAAACTGTGCGTTATTGCTATATTACAAGTAGTTTTTTAGTTGTACTTATTATATTGCTATAACCATAAAATGTAATAATTTCAATGATTTCAGCTAGTTATCAGTGAATATAGATGTTTGCCTACAAATTGAAGTTATAAAATCCTCTTTTTAGAATAATTTGCACCTATAAGTAGTTACATTACATTAAGCTATTAAAAATAGAAGAGTAAGAGGTTAGGCTATTGTGATATAACGGTATAATTGCAAGCGTTTTTCCTAGTTTCTTGTAAAACTGTAGCGTTTTTGTATAATACAAGTAGTTTTACTTATTCATATGCTATAAACCCATAAAATGTAGTGTTTTCACTGATCTTAGCTATTATCGGTGAATATACAGCTGTTTGCTACAAATTGAAGTGTAAAATCCTCTTTTTAGAATAATTTGCACCTATAAGTTAGCTTACATTACATTAAGCTAATAAAGAAAGGTAGAGGATTTATTGTGATATAACGGTATATGTAAGCGTTTTTCATAGTTTCTTGTAAATGTAGCGTTAATTAGCGAGCTATACAAGTAGTGATACTTTATAATTGCTATAAAACCCAATAAAATGTAGTGTTTAAATGATTTTAAGCTAGTTACCAGTGATATATAGCTGTTTCTACAAATTGAAGTACAAAATCCTCTTTTTAGAATAATATGCACCTAAAAGTAGCTTACATTACATTAAGCTATCAAATAGAGGAGTAAGAGGTTATTTATTGTGATATAACGGTATATTGCAAGCGTTTTTCATAGTTTCTTGTAAACTGTAGCGTTATTGTATATATACAAAAAGTTTTACTTATCATATTGCTATAAACCCATAAAATGTAGTGTTTTCAATGATTTTAGCTAGTTATCAGTGAAGAGTGGTTTTTTTCTACAAATTGAAGTATATTTCTTTATATCTGTAGCTAAATAGCTTTTTATATTTGCTACAACTATATTTTACAAAATTAATAGCTAAAAATATGTATTTTTCATGAAATTTAGATATCAATTTTAATCTTAAAAACAATGTTTTTTCAAGAATTTTAATGTATTTTTGAAATGCTAAATAATTTTGAAATTTTACATTATTCAGCACTTTTACACAACTATATTTTACAATGTTATGAGCTAAAAATATGAATTTTTCATGAAATTTTGGTATCAATTTTAATCTTAAAAACAACGTTTTTTCAAGTGTTTTAATGTATTTTTGAAAGCCTAAAAAAATGTCGAAATTTGACATTATTCAGCACTTTTACACAACTATATTTTACAATATTATGAGCTTAAAATATGTATTTTTCATGTAATTTATGTATCAATTTTATTCTTAAAAACAACGTTTTTTCAAGTGTTTTAATGTATTTTTGAAGGGCTAAAAAATGTCGAAAATTGACATTATTCAGCTCTTTTTATGATAGAGAAATTCAAAATGTGGAATTATAGTTGTTTTCGTTAGAAATTGCTATTTTAAACTACTGTAAGCTTATAATAGGAGTTTGAGACTCTATATTGTGATACAATTGTATATTATACGTATTTTTCATAGTTTCTTCTTAATTGTAGTGTTATATCATTAATAGAAGGAATTTACCTTATGATAATGCTTTATACCCACAAAATGTGTTCTTTTCAATGATTTTAGCTAGTTATCGGTGATATATAGCTGTTTTCCTACAAATTGAAGTATACAATCCTTTCTTTTAGAATAATTTGCGCCTATAAGTAGCTTACATTACATTAAGCTATTAAATAGAAGCGTCAGAGGTTATTTATTGTGATACAACGGTATATTGCAAGCGTTTTTCATAGTTTCTTGTAAACTGTAGCGTTTTTGTATATATATAAGTTTTTTTACTTATATTGTAAAAATAAATTAGGTTTTTAAATGTTTTCTATTTAGGATATCATTTTAAAAATTTCTATGAAAAATCTTTTAAAAATTTCCCTATAATAGCTTACATTACTTAAAGCTTTTTAAAGAGTAAGGGGATTTTTGTAAATAATTTTGTCCTTATAGTTTCTTAAATTAGCTATTGAATAGAATAAAAGAGGTTATTTATTTTGTAAAACTAAATTTTTAGTGTTTTAATGATTTTAGCTTAGTTTAGTAATATATAAGTTTTTTCCTACAAAATTGAAAAAAAACCCCAATGTGTTTTAAAAATTAAATTTATGGCATAAACTGGTTCCACTTTGATTAAATCCCCTTTTAAAACCCCAAAGTGGGTTTATCATTTGTAAAAATAAGGTAATTTTGTTAAGGGTTTTGTAATTTTCTAGTTTCTTGTAAACTGTACTTATTGTATATTAAAAATTACTAAATTTTACCATACATAGTTTAAAATTTACAAATTTAAATTATTTTGTTTTCCCCAATTGAGTCAAACCTTTTTTGAAATTTTTTCTAAAAAGAAAAAAAAATAAATGGAAGTAATTTTATTGTGTAAATACATTTTTGAAAATATTTTTTTTCTTTAAATGTAATATTTTTATTCAAAAATTTTTATATCAATTTATCTTAAACCCAAAATTGTGTTTTCAAGATTTTTAATGTTATTTTGAAAGGGGTTTTTTTTAAATTAATTATTCCATTTACACAATATTTTATTTTACAATTATTTAAAAATTAATAAAAAAATTTGGGTATTTTTTTTTAAAATTAGAACTTTTTTTAAAAAATGTTTTTTAAAAATAAAAATTGAATGAAATAATTAATTTTTAAAATTATTAAAATTTTAACTAAATATTTTTCAATTTATGTATCAATTTATTCCTAAAAACAACGTTTTTTTCAAGTGTTTTAATGTATTTTTGAAGGGCTAAAAAATGTCGAAAATTGACATTATTCAGCTCTTTTTATGATAGAGAAATTCAAAATGTGGAATTATAGTTGTTTTCGTTAGAAATTGCTATTTTAAACTACTGTAAGCTTATAATAGGAGTTTGAGACTCTATATTGTGATACAATTGTATATTATACGTGTTTTTCATAGTTTCTTCTTAATTGTAGTGTTATATCATTAATAGAAGGAATTTACCTTATGATAATGCTTTATACCCACAAAATGTGTTCTTTTCAATGATTTTAGCTAGTTATCGGTGATATATAGCTGTTTTCCTACAAATTGAAGTATACAATCCTTTCTTTTAGAATAATTTGCGCCTATAAGTAGCTTACATTACATTAAGCTATTAAATAGAAGCGTCAGAGGTTATTTATTGTGATACAACGGTATATTGCAAGCGTTTTTCATAGTTTCTTGTAAACTGTAGCGTTTTTGTATATATATAAGTATTTTTACTTATCATATTGCTATAAACCCATAAAATGTAGTGTTTTCAATGATCTTAGCTATTTATCGGTGATATACAGCTGTTTTCCTACAAATTGAAGTGTAAAATCCTCTTTTTAGAATAATTTGCACCTATAAGTAGCTTACATTACATTAAGCTATTAAATAGAAGAGTAAGAGGTTATTTATTGTGATATAACGGTATATTGTAAGCGTTTTCATAGTTTCTTGTAAACTGTAGCGTTATTGTATATATACAAGTAGTGATACTTATTATATTGCTATAAACCCATAAAATGTAGTGTTTTAAATGATTTTAGCTAGTTATCAGTGATATATAGCTGTTTTCCTACAAATTGAAGTACAAAATCCTCTTTTTAGAATAATATGCACCTAAAAGTAGCTTACATTACATTAAGCTATTAAATAGAAGAGTAAGAGGTTATTTATTGTGATATAACGGTATATTGCAAGCGTTTTTCATAGTTTCTTGTAAACTGTAGCGTTATTGTATATATACAAAAAGTTTTACTTATCATATTGCTATAAAACCTTTAAAATGTAGTGTTTTCAATGATTTTTAGGTAGTTATCAGTGAAGAGTGGTTTTTTCTACAAATTGAAGTATATTTTTTATATCTGTAGCTAAATAGCTTTTTATATTTGCTACAACTATATTTTACAAATTAATAGCTAAAAAATATGTATTTTTCATGAAATTTAGATATCAATTTTAATCTTAAAAACAATGTTTTTTCAAGAATTTAATGTATTTTTGAAATGCTAAATAATTTTGAAATTTTACATTATTCAGCACTTTTACAAAACTATTTTATAAAATGTTATGATTTAAAAAATAAAATTTTTTTATAAAATTTTTTGGTATAAATTTTAATAAAAAAACAACTTTTTTTCAAGTTTTTTTTAATGTTTTTTAAAAGCCTAAAAAATTTTTCAAAAATTTGACATTATTCAGCACTTTTACACACTATATTTTACAATATTATGAGCTTAAAATATGTTTTTTTTCATGAAATTTTTTGTAAATTTTATTCTTAAAAACAACGTTTTCTAAAGGGGGTTTTAAATGTATTTTTTGAAGGGCTAAAAATGTCAAAAATTTTCCATTTTCACCCCTTTTTTAAATATAGAAAAATTTCCCAAAATGTGGATTATGTTTTTTTCGTTAAAAATTGCTATTTTAAACTATTTGTAATCTTATAATAGGAGTTTGAGACCCCTATTTGTGATACAATTGTTATTTACGTGTTTTTTCAAAATTTTTCTTTTAAATTGTAGTTTTTATATCTTTAAATAGAAAAATTTTTCCCTTTTAAAATAATGCTTTATACCCTTCAAAAGTGTTTTTTTCAACGTTTTTTGGGCAGTTATGGGTGATATTAGCTTTTTTTCCTAAAAATTGGGAATTTACAACCCTTTTTTTTTAGAAAAATTTTTGACCTAAAAGTAGCTTACTTAAATTAAAGCTAAAAAATAAGGGGTAAGAGGTTTTTTTTAATATAACGGTATTTTAAAGCTTTTTTCATAGTTTCTTGAAACTGTTGCTTTATTTGAAATATTAAAAAAGGGGTTTTATTTTAACCATATTGCAAATTAAACCCAAAAAATGTATTTTTTTTTAAAATGATATTGCTATTTATTTTTTGATATTAGCTTTTTTCCCTAAAAATTTGAAGTTTTAAATCCTCTTTTTTTAGAATAATTTGCCCTATAATTTAGCTTACATTACATTAGGCAAGAAAAATAGAAATTTAAGGGGTTTTTATTTATTGTGTTTAAACGGTATATTGCAAGCGTTTTTCAAAATTTTCCTTGTAACTGTAGAAATTATTTTTATATATAAAAGTATTTTTTACTTATTTTTTTCTAAAAACCCAAAAAATGTAGGGGTTTTCAATGATTTTAGCTAGTTTCCAGTGATATTAGCTTTTTTTCCTACAAATTGAAGTTAAAATCCTCTTTTTACAAAATTTTGCACCTTAAGTATTTACTTAAATTTAAGCTTTTAAATTTAAAAGAGTAAGGGGTTTATTTATTTTTATAAAAACGGATTTTGGGAAAGCTTTTTTCCAAAAGTTTCTTGAAAACTGTGCGTTTTTGGGATAATACAAGTATTTTTTATTTTATCAATTGCTAAAACCCCAAAAAAGGGGGTAGTTTTTTCCCAATGATTTTACAAAGTTACAGTGAAGATTTTTTTTTTTCTACAAATTAAAGTATATTTTTTTAAATCTGTAGCAAAAATAGCTTTTTATTTTTGGGCTACAACTTTTTTTTAAAAAATTTAATAGTTTAAAAAATTGTTTTTTTCATGAATTTAGATATCAATTTTAATTTTTATAAACAATGTTTTTTAAAGTTTTTTAAATTTTATTTTTGAAATGCAAATAATGCCCAAAATTTTTGACATGATTCAGCACTTTTAACCCAACTATTTTTTTAAAATTTATGAGTTTTAAAATATGTATTTTTCATAAAATTTATGTACCCAATTTTATTTTTAAAAACAACGTTTTTTCAAGTTTTTGGGTTAATGTATTTTTAAAGGGCTAAAAATGTCCAAAATTTTACATTAATCACCCTTTTAGAAAAAATAGAGATAGAATTAGATAGAGAAATTAAAAATGTGGAAATTATATTTTTTTTTCGTTAAAAATTTTGCTTTTTTTAAATTTACTGAAAAGCTTATAATGGAGTTTGAGACCCCTATATTGTGAAAAATTTTGTATATTTACGTGTTTTTCATAGTTTCTTTTTAATTGTAGTTTTAAAATCATTAATAAAAGGGAATTTTCCCCCTTATGAAAATTTCTTTAAAACCCAAAAAAGGGTTTTTTCTTTTAAATGATTTTGCTGGGTTATCGGTGATATATAGCTGTTTTCCAAACAAATTGAAGTAAACACCCCCTTTTTTTAAAAATAATTTTCACTTATAATTAGTTTTACATTACATTAAGCTAATAAATAGAAGAGTAAGAGGTTATTTATTGTGATATAACGGTATATTGCAACCGTTTTTCATAGTTTCTTGTAAACTGTAGCGTTATTGTATATATACAAGTAGTGATACTTATTATATTGCTATAAACCCATAAAATGTAGTGTTTTCAATGATTGTAGCTAGTTATCAGTGATATATAGCTGTTTTCCTACAAATTGAAGTATAAAATCCTTTTTTTTGAATAATTTGCACCTATAAGTAGCTTACATTACATTAAGCTATTAAATAGAAGAGTAAGAGGTTATTTATTGTGATATAACGGTATATTGCAAGCGTTTTTCATAGTTTCTTGTAAACTGTAGCGTTATTGTATATATACAATTAGTTTTAATTATCATATTGCTATAAACCTAAAAAATGTAATGTTTTCAATAATTTTAGCTAGTTATCAGTGAAGAGTTGTTTTTTCTACAAATTGAAGTATATTTCTTTATATCTGTAGCTAAATAGCTTTTTATATTTGCTACAACTATATTTTACAAAATTAATAGCTAAAAATATGTATTTTTCATGAAATTTAGATATCAATTTTAATCTTATAAACAATGTTTTTTCAAGTATTTTAATGTATTTTTGAAATGCTAAATAATGTCAAAATTTGACATGATTCAGCACTTTTACACATCTATGTTTTACAATATTATGAGCTTAAAATATGTATTTTTCATGAAATTTATGTATCAATTTTATTCTTAAAAACAACGTTTTTTCAAGTGTTTTAATGTATTTTTGAAGGGCTAAAAAATGTCGAAAATTGACATTATTCAGCCCTTTTTATGATAGAGAAATTCAAAATGTGGATTTATAGTTGTTTTCGTTAGAAATTGCTATTTTGAACTACTGTAATCGTATAATAGGAGTTTGAGACTATATTGTGATACAATTGTATATTATACGTGTTTTTCATAATTTCTTCTTAATTGTAGTGTTATATCATTAATAGAAGGAATTTACCTTATGATAATGCTTTATACCCTCAAAATGTGTTCTTTTCAATGATTTTAGCTAGTTATCGGTGATATATAGGTGTTTTCCTACAAATTGAAGTATACAATCCTTTTTTTAGAATAATTTTGACCTATAAGTAGCTTACATTACATTAAGCTAGTAAATAGAAGAGTAAGAGGTTATTTATTGTGATTTAACGGTATATTGCAAGCGTTTTTCATAGTTTCTTGTAAACTGTAGCGTTATTGTATATATACAAGTAGTTTTACTTATCATATTGCTATAAACCCATAAAATATAGTGTTTTCAATGATTTTAGCTATTTATCAGTGATATATAGCTGTTTTCCTACAAATTGAAGTACAAAATCCTCTTTTTAGAATAATATGCACCTATAAGTAGCTTACATTACATTAAGCTATTAAATAGAAGAGTAAGAGGTTATTTATTGTGATATAACGGTATATTGCAAGCGTTTTTTATAGTTTCTTGTAAACTGTAGCGTTATTGTATATATACAAGTAGTTTTACTTATGATATTGCTATAAACCCATAAAATGTGGTGTTTTCAATGATTTTAGCTAGTTATCAGTGAAGAGTGGTTTTTTTCTATAAATTGAAGTATATTTCTTTATATCTGTAGCTAAATAGCTTTTTATATTTGCTACAACTATATTTTACAAAATTAATAGCTAAAAATATGTATTTTTCATGAAATTTAGATATCAATTTTAATCTTAAAAACAAAGTTTTTTCAAGAATTTTAATGTATTTTTGAAATGCTAAATAATGTCAAAATTTGACATGATTCAGCACTTTTACACAACTATGTTTTACAATATTATGAGCTTAAAATATGTATTTTTCATGAAATTTATGTATCAATTTTATTCTTAAAAACAATGTTTTTTCAAGTGTTTTAATATATTTTTGAAGGGCTAAAAAATGTCGAAAATTGACATTATTCAGCCCTTTTTATGATAGAGAAATTCAAAATGTAGATTTATAGTTGTTTTCGTTAGAAATTGCTATTTTGAACTACTGTAATCTTATAATAGGAGTTTGAGACTCTATATTGTGATACAATTGTATATTATACGTGTTTTTCATAATTTCTTCTTAATTGTAGTGTTATATCATTAATAGAAGGAATTTACCTTATGATAATGCTTTATACCCTCAAAATGTGTTCTTTTCAATGGTTTTAGCTAGTTATCGGATATATATAGCTGTTTTCCTACAAATTGAAGTATACAATCCTTTTTTTAGAATAATTTTGACCTATAAGTAGCTTACATTACATTAAGCTAATAAATAGAAGAGTAAGAGGTTATTTATTGTAATATAACGGTATATTGCAAGCGTTTTTCATAGTTTCTTGTAAACTGTTGCTTTATTGTATATATACAAGTAGTTTTACTTATTATATTGCTATAAACCCATAAAATGTAGTGTTTTCAATGATTTTAGCTAGTTATCAGTGATATATAGCTGTTTTCCTACAAATTGAAGTATAAAATCCTCTTTTTAGCATAATTTGCACCTATAAGTAGCTTACATTACATTAAGCTATTAAATAGAAGAGTAAGAGGTTATTTATTGTGATATAACGGTATATTGCAAGCGTTTTTCATAGTTTCTTGTAAACTGTAGCGTTATTGTATATATACAGGTACTTTTACTTATCATATTGCTATAAACCTAAAAAATGTAGTGTTTTCAATGATTTTAGGTAGTTATCAGTGAAGAGTTGTTTTTTCTACAAATTGAAGTATATTTCTTTATATCTGTATTTAAATAGCTTTTTATATTTGCTGCAACTATATTTTACAAAATTAATAGCTAAAAATATGTATTTTTTCATAAAATTTATGTATCAATTTTAATCTTAAAAACAACGTTTTTTCAAGTGTTTTAATGTATTTATGAAAGCCTAAAAAATGTCGAAATTTGACAATATTCAGCGCTTTTACACAACTATATTTTACAATATTATGAGCTTAAAATATGTATTTTTCATGTAATTTATGTATCAATTTCATTCTTAAAAACAACGTTTTTTCAAGTGTTTTAATGTATTTATGAAGGGCTAAAAAATGTCGAAAATTGACATTATTCAGCCCTTTTAGAAGAAATAGAGATAGAGATTAGATAGAGAAATTCAAAATGTGGAATTATAGTTGTTTTCGTTAGAAATTGCTATTTTAAACTACTGTAAGCTTATAATAGGAGTTTGAGACTCTATATTGTGATACAATTGTATATTATACGTGTTTTTCATAGTTTCTTCTTAATTGTAGTGTTATATCATTAATAGAAGGAATATACCTTATGATAATGCTTTATACCCACAAAAAGTGTTCTTTTCAATGGTTTTAGCTAGTTATTGGTGATATATAGCTGTATTGCTACAAATTGAAGTATACAATCCTTTTTTTAAGATAATGTGGACCTATAAGTAGCTTACTTTACATTAAGCTAATAAATAGAAGAGTAAGAGGGTATTTATTGTGATATAACGGTATATTGCAACTGTTTTTCATAGTTTCTTGTAAACTGTAGCGTTATTGTATATATACAAGTAGTTTTACTTATTATATTGCTATAAACCCATAAAATGTAATAATTTCAATGATTTTAGCTAGTTATCAGTGACATATAGCTGTTTTACTACAAATTGAAGTATAAAATCCTCTTTTTAGAATAATTTGCACCTATAAGTAGCTTACATTACATTAAGCTATTAAATAGAAGAGTAAGAGGTTATTTATTGTGATATAACGGTATATTGCAAGCGTTTTTCTTATTTTCTTGTAAACTGTAGCGTTTTTGTATATATACAAGTAGTTTTACTTATCATATTGCTATAAACCCATAAAATGTAGTGTTTTCAATGATCTTAGCTATTTATCGGTGATATACAGCTGTTTTCCTACAAATTGAAGTGTAAAATCCTCTTTTTAGAATAATTTGCACCTATAAGTAGCTTACATTACATTAAGCTAATAAATAGAAGAGTAAGAGGTTATTTATTGTGATATAACGGTATATTGTAAGCGTTTTTCATAGTTTCTTGTAAACTGTAGTGTTATTGTATATATACAAGTAGTGATACTTATTATATTGCTATAAACCCATAAAATGTAGTGTTTTAAATGATTTTAGCTAGTTTTCAGTGATATATAGCTGTTTTCCTACAAATTGAAGTACAAAATCCTCTTTTTAGAATAATATGCACCTAAAAGTAGCTTACATTACATTAAGCTATTAAATAGAAGAGTAAGAGGTTATTTATTGTGATATAACGGTATATTGCAAGCGTTTTTCATAGTTTCTTGTAAACTGTAGCGTTATTGTATATATACAAAAAGTTTTACTTATCATATTGCTATAAACCCATAAAATGTAGTGTTTTCAATGATTTTAGCTAGTTATCAGTGAAGAGTGGTTTTTTTCTACAAATTGAAGTATATTTCTTTATATCTGTAGCTAAATAGCTTTTTATATTTGCTACAACTATATTTTACAAAATTAATAGCTAAAAATATGTATTTTTCATGAAATTTAGATATCAATTTTAATCTTAAAAACAATGTTTTTTCAAGAATTTTAATGTATTTTTGAAATGCTAAATAATTTTAAAATTTTACATTATTCAGCACTTTTACACAACTATATTTTACAATGTTATGAGCCAAAAATATGAAATTTTCATGAAATTTTGGTATCAATTTTAATCTTAAAAACAACGTTTTTTCAAGTGTTTTAATGTATTTTTGAAAGCCTAAAAAATGTCGAAATTTGACATTATTCAGCACTTTTACACAACTATATTTTACAATATTATGAGCTTAAAATATGTATTTTTCATGTAATTTATGTATCAATTTTATTCTTAAAAACAACGTTTTTTCAAGTGTTTTAATGTATTTTTGAAGGGCTAACAAATGTCGAAAATTGACATTATTCAGCTCTTTTTTTGATAGAGAAATTCAAAATGTGGAATTATAGTTGTTTTCATTAGAAATTGCTATTTTAAACTACTGTAAGCTTATAATAGGAGTTTGAGACTCTATATTGTGATACAATTGTATATTATACGTGTTTTTCATAGTTTCTTCCTAATTGTAGTGTTATATCATTAATAGAAGGAATTTACCTTATGATAATGCTTTATACCCACAAAATGTGTTCTTTTCAATGATTTTAGCTAGTTATTGGTGATATATAGCTGTTTTCCTACAAATTGAAGTAAACAATCCTTTTTTTAGAGTAATTTGCACTTATAAGTAGCTTACATTACATTAAGCTAATAAATAGAAGAGTAAGAGGTTATTTATTGTGATATAACGGTATATTGCAACCGTTTCTCATAGTTTCTTGTAAACTGTAGCGTTATTGTATATATACAAGTAGTGATACTTATTATATTGCTATAAACCCATAAAATGTAGTGTTTTCAATGATTGTAGCTAGTTATCAGTGATATATAGCTGTTTTCCGACAAATTGCAGTATAAAATCCTCTTTTTTGAATAATTTGCACCTATAAGTAGCTTACATTACATTAAGCTATTAAATAGAAGAGTCAGATGTTATTTATTGTGATATAACGGTATATTGCACGCGTTTTTCATAGTTTCTTCTAAACTGTAGCGTTATTGTATATATACAGGTAGTTTTACTTATTATATTGCTATAAACCCATAAAATGTAGTGTTTTCAATGATTTTAGCTAGTTATCAGTGATATATAGCTGTTTTCCTACAAATTGAAGTATAAAATCCTCTTTTTAGAATAATTTGCACCTATAAGTAGCTTACATTACATTAAGCTATTAAATAGAAGAGTAAGAGGTTATTTATTGTGATATAACGGTATATTGCAAGCGTTTTTCATAGTTTCTTGTAAACTGTAGCGTTATTGTATATATACAAGTAGTTTTACCTATCATATTGCTATAAACCCAAAAAATGTAGTGTGTTCAATGATTTTAGCTAGTTATCAGTGAAGAGTTGTTTTTTCTACAAATTGAAGTATATTTCTTTATATCTGTAGCTAAATAGCTTTTTATATTTGCTACAACTATATTTTACAAAATTAATAGCTAAAAATATGTATTTTTCATGAAATTTAGATATCAATTTTAATCTTATAAACAATGTTTTTTCAAGTATTTTAATGTATTTGTGAAATGCTAAATAATGTCAAAATTTGACATGATTCAGCACTTTTACACAACTATGTTTTACAATATTATGAGCTTAAAATATGTATTTTTCATGAAATTTATGTATCAATTTTATTCCTAAAAACAACGTTTTTTCAAGTGTTTTAATATATTTTTGAAGGGCTAAAAAATGTCGAAAATTGACATTATTCAGCCCTTTTTATGATAGAGAAATTCAAAATGTGGATTTATAGTTGTTTTCGTTAGAAATTGCTATTTTGAACTACTGTAATCTTATAATAGGAGTTTGAGACTCTATATTGTGATACAATTGTATATTATACGTGTTTTTCATAATTTCTTTTTAATTGTAGTGTTATATCATTAATAGAAGGAATTTACCTTATGATAATGCTTTATACCCTCAAAATGTGTTCTTTTCAACGATTTTAGCTAGTTATCGGTGATATATAGCGGTTTTCCTACAAATTGAAGTATACAATCCTTTTTTTAGAATAATTTTGACCTATAAGTAGCTTACATTACATTAGCTAATAATAGAAGAGTAGAGTTTTATTGTGATATAACGGTATATGCACCGTTTTCA
>JACEEZ010025550.1:46080-64244 GCA_016584305.1 Chionoecetes opilio
ATTTTTTTTGAAAGCCTAAAAAATGTCGAAATTTGACATTATTCAGCACTTTTACACAACTATATTTTACAATATTATGAGCTTAAAATATGTATTTTTCATGTAATTTATGTATCAATTTTATTCTTAAAACACGTTTTTTCAAGTGTTTTAATGTATTTTGAAGGGCTAAAAAATGTCGAAAATTGACATTATTCAGCCCTTTTAAAAGAAATAGAGATAGAGATTAGATAGAGAAATTCAAAATGTGGAATTATAGTTTTTTCATTAGAATTGCTATTTTATACTACTGTAAGCTTATAATAGGAGTTTGAGACTCTATATTGTGATACAATTGTATATTATACGTGTTTTTCATAGTTTCTTCTTAATTGTAGTGTTATATCATTAATAAAAGGAATATACCTTATGATAATGCTTTATACCCACAAAATGTGTTCTTTTCAATGGTTTTAGCTAGTTATCGGTGATATTAGCTGTATTCGTACAAATGGAAGTATACAACCCTTTTTTTTAGAATAATTTGGACCTATAAGTAGCTTACATTACATTAAGCTAATAAATAGAAGAGTAAGAGGGTATTTATTGTGATATAACGGTATATTGCAAGCGTTTTTCATAGTTTCTTGTAAACTGTAGCGTTATTGTATATATACAAGTATTTTTACTTATCATATTGCTATAAACCCATAAAATGTAGTGTTTTCAATGATATTAGCTATTTATCGGTGATATATAGCTATTTTCCTACAAATTGAAGTATAAAATCCTCTTTTTAGAACAATTTGCACCTATTAGTAGCTTACATTACATTAAGCTATTAAATAGAAGAGTAAGAGGTTATTTATTGTGATATAACGGTATATTGCAGGCATTTTTCATAGTTTCTTCTAAACTGTAGCGTTATTGTATATATACAAGTAGTTTTACTTATTATATTGCTATAAACCCATAAAATGTAATAATTTCAATGATTTTAGCTAGTTATCGGTGATATATAGCTGTTTTCCTACAAATTGAAGTATAAAATCCTCTTTTAAGAATAATTTGCACCTATAAGTAGCTTACATTACATTAAGCTATTAAATAGAGGAATAAGAGGTTATTTATTGTGATATAACGGTATATTGCAAGCGTTTTTCATAGTTTCTTGTAAACTGTAGCGTTTTTGTATATATACAAGTAGTTTTACTTATCATATTGCTATAAACCCATAAAATGTAGTGTTTTCAATGATCTTAGCTATTTATCGGTGATATACAGCTGTTTTTCTACAAATTGAAGTGTAAAATCCTCTTTTTAGAATAATTTGCACCTATAAGTAGCTTAGATTACATTAAGCTAATAAATAGAAGAGTAAGAGGTTATTTATTGTGATATAACGGTATATTGCAAGCGTTTTTCATAGTTTCTTCTAAACTGTAGCGTTATTGTATATATACAGGTAGTTTTACTTATTATATTGCTATAAACCCATAAAATGTAGTGTTTTCAATGATTTTAGCTAGTTATCAGTGATATATAGCTGTTTTCCTACAAATTGAAGTACAAATTCTCTTTTTAGAATAATATGCACCTATAAGTAGCTTACATTACATTAAGCTATTAAATAGAAGAGTAAGAGGTTATTTAATGTGATATAACGGTAGATTGCAAGCGTTTTTCATAGTTTCTTGTAAACTGTGAGCCATATTGTATATATACAAAAAGTTTTACTTATCATATTGTGCTATAAACCCATAAAATGTAGTGTTTTATTCAATGATTTTAGCTAGTTATCAGTGAAAGGATGGTTTTTTCTACAAATTGAAGTAGATTTCTTTATAATCTGTAGCTAAATAGCTTTTTATATTTGCCTAAACTATATGTACAAATTAATAGCTAAAAATATTTATTTTTCATGAAATTTAGATATCAAAGTTTTAATCTTAAGAACAATGTTTTTTCAAGAATTTTAATGTTATATTTTTGAAATGCTAAATAATGTCGAAAATTTGACAATATTCAGCACTTTTACACAACTATATTTTACAATATTGTGAGCTTAAAATAGTATTTTTCTGTTATTTATGTATCAATTTTATCATAACAAAAACAACGTGTTTTTCAAAGTGTTTAAAGTATTTTTGAAGGGCTAAAAAATTGTCGAAAAATTGACATTATTCAGCCCTTTTAGAAAGAAATAGAAATAGAATTAGATAGAGAAATTCAAAAGTGGAAGGATAGTTGTTTTCGTTAAGAAATGGCTATTTTAAAACTTACTGTAAGCTTATAATAGAGTTTGAGACTCATATGTGATACAATTGTATATTATACGTGTTTTTAATAGTTTCTTCTTAATTGTAGTGTTATATCATTAATAGAAGGAAATTACTTAGAATAATGCTTCTAACCACAAAATGTGTTCTTTTCAAGGATTTAGCTAGTTATGGTGAATATAGCTGTTTTCCTACAAATTGAAGAAACAATCCTTTTTTTAGAATAAATTCTTGGCACTTATAAGTAGCTTACATTACATTAAGCTAATAAAATAGAGAGTAAGAGGTTATTATGTGAAATTAACGAATATTGCAAATGTTTTTCATTAGTTTCTTGTTAAAACTGTAGCGTTTTGTATTATACAAGTAGTGAAACTTATTTATGCTATAAACCCATAAAATGTAGTGTTTTCAAGGATATTAGCTATTTATCGGTTGATATATAGGCTTTTCTAAAAAATTGATGTATAAAATCCTACTTTTAGAATAATTGCACCTATAAGTAGCTTACATTACATGAAGCTAGTAAATAGAAGAGTAAGAGGTTATTTATTGTGATATAACGGTATATTGCCAAGCGTTTTTCATAGTCTTCTAAACTGTACGGTATTTGTATCTATCAAGTAGTTTTATTCTGATATGCTATTAACAACCCATAAAATGTAGTGTTTTCAATGATTTTAGCTAGTTATCAGTGATTATATAGCGGTTTTCCTACAAATTGAAGAATAAAATCCTCTTTTAGCATTAATTTGACACCGTATAAGTAGCTATATTACATTAAAGCTATTAAATAGAAGAGTAAGAGGTTATTATTTTGATATAACGTATATTGCATGCGTTTTTTTATAGTTTCTTGTAAAACTGTAGCGTTATTGTATAATACAAGTACTTTACTTGGACAATGCTATAAACCCAAAAAAATGTTTAGGTTTCAATGATTTAGCTAGATTATCAGTGACGAGTTTCGTTTTTTTGTTCTACAAAATTGAAAGTATATTTCGTGAGATCTGTAGCTAAAAATAGCTTTTTATATTTGCCGCAACTATATTTTACAAAATTAATCAGCCTAAAATATGTATTTTTATAAAATTTATGTATCAATTTAATCTTAAAAACAATGTTTTTTCAAGTGTTTTAATGTAATTTGAAAGACCTAAAAAAATTGTCGAAATTTTGCCATTATTCAGAATTTTACACAACTATATTTTACACTATTATGGAGCTTAAACTATGTATTTTTCATGTAATTTTAGTATCAATTTTATTCTTAAAAAAACAACGTGCTTTTCAAGTGTTGTAAATGCTAATTTTGAAGGGCAAAAAATGTCGAAAATTGACATTATTCAAGCCCTTTTAAAAGGAAATAGAGTAGAGATTAGATAGAGAAAATTCAAAATGTGGAATTGTGAGTGTTTTATTAGAAATTGCTATTTTAAACTACTGTAAGCTTATAATAGGGAGTTTGAGAATCTATATTGTGATACATTGTAAATTATACGGTGTTTTTCATAGTTTCTTCTTAATTGTAAGTGTTATATCATTAATAGAAGATATACCTAGATAATGCTTTATACCCATCAAAATGTGTTCTTTTCAATGGTTTTAGCTAGTTATTGGTTGATATATAGGCTGTATTCCTACAATTGAAGTATACAATCCTTGTTTTTTTTTAGAATAATTTGGACCTTCTAAGTGGCTTACATTACATTAAGCCTAATAAATAGAAGAGTAAGAGGTATTTATTTGTGATATAACGGTATATTGCAAGCGTTTTTCATCGTTTTTTGTAAACTGTAAGCGTATTGTAATCTATACAAGTAATTTTTACTTATCATATTGCTATAAACCCATAAAATGTAGTGTTTTCAATGGATATTAGCTATTATCGGTGATATATAGCTAGTTTCCTACAAATTGAAGTATAAAATCCTCTTTTTAGGAACAATTTGCACCTATTAGAGCTTACATTACATTAAGTATTAAATAGAAGAGTAAGAGGTTATTTATTGTGATATAACGGTATATTGGCAGGCGGTTTTAATAGTTCTTCTATACTGTAGCGTTTATTGTAGTATCTCCACATTAGTTTTTTTTTTAACTTATTATATTTGCTATAAACCCATAAAATGTACAATTTCAATGATTTTTAGCAGTTATCGATGATATATAGCTGTTTTCCTACAAATGAAGTATTTAAAATCCTCTTTTAAGAATTAATTTGCACCTCATAAGTAGCTTACATTACATTAAAGCTATTAACTAGAAAGAAGTCAGAGGTTATTTATTGTGGATCTAAAACGGTATATTGCACGCGTTTTTCATTGTTTCTTCGTAAACTGTTAGCGTTATTGTATATAGACTGGTAGTCTTTTAATTTTATATTGCTATAAACCATAAATGTAGTGTTTTCAATGATTTAGCTAGTTTATCAGTGATATATAGCTGTTTTCCTACAAAATTGAAGGATAAAATCATCTTTTTGAATACTTTGCATCCTATAAAGAGGCTTACATTACATAAGATATTAAATAGAAGAGTAAGAGGTTATTTATTGTGATATAACGGTTATATTGCAAGCGTTTTTCATAGTTGCTTGTAAAACATGTAGAGTTATGTATATATACAAGTAGATTTATTATCATATTGCTATAAACCCAATAAATGTAATTTTTTCAATGATTTTAGCTAGTTATCAGTGAGGTTGTTTTTTCTACAAATTGAAAGTGATATTCTTTTTATATCTGTAGCTAAATAGCTTTTTATATTTGCTACAAAACTAATTTTTTACCAGAATTAATAGCTAAAAAATATGTATTTTTTCAGAATTTAGATATCAATTTTAATCTTATAAACAATGTTTTTCAAGTATTTTAAAATGTATTTTTGAAATGCTAAATAATGTCAAAAATCTTGACATGATTCATCACTTTTACACAACTATGTCTTACCATATTATGAGCTTAACATATGTATTTTTCATGAATTATGTATCAATTTTTCATCTTAAAAACAATTTTTTTCAAGGTTTTTAAGGTATTTTTGACGGGCTTAATAAAAAGTCGAAAATGACATATTTAGCCCTTTTATGATAGAGAAAATTCAAAATGTGGATTTATAGGTGTTTTTGTTAGAAATTGCTATTTTGAATACTGTAATCTTATATAATAGGAGTTTGAGACTATATATTGTGATACAATTGTTATATTAGACGTGTTGTCATAATTTTTTCTTAATTGTAGTGTTATATCATTAATAGAAGAATTTACCTAGATAATGTCTTATACCTTCAAAATGGTGTTCTTTTCAAGGATTTTAGCTGGGATCGGTGATATATAGCGTTTCCTAACAAATTGAAGTTTATACAATCCTTTTTTAGAATAATTTTGACCTTATAAGTAGCTACATACATTAAGCTAATAAATAGAAGAGTAAGAGGGTTTTATGTAATATAACGGTATATGCAAATTGTTTTTCATAGTTTCTTGTAAACTGTAGCGTTTTGTTATATATACATGTAGTGATACTCTATATGCTATTAACCATAAACTGTAGTCGTGTTCAATGATATTAGCTAGGGATCTGGTGATATATAGGAGCTGTTTTCCTACAAATTGAAGGATAAAATCCTCTTTTAGAATACTTTGCCACCTATAAGTAGCTTACATTACATTAAAGCTAGGTAAAGAAGAGTAAGAGGTATTTATGGTGATATGAACGGTTTTTTTATTATTGCAAGCGGTTTCAGAGTTTCTTCGAACTGTAGCGTTATTGTATAGTATACAAGTAGTTTTACTTTATATTCTATAAACCCATAAAATGTAGTGTTGTTCAATGATTTTAGCTAGTAATCAGTGATATATAGCTGTTTTCCACAAATGAAGTATAAATAATCCTCTTTTTACATAATTTGCACCTAAAAGTAGCTTCTATAAATTTAAGCTATTAATAGAAGAGTAAGAGCAGAGTTATTTATTTGTGATATAACCGTATATTGCATGCGTTTTTTATAGTTTCTTGTAAACTTGTAGCGTTATTGTATATATTACAAAGTACTTTACTTATCATATTGCTATAAAACCAAAAAATGGTAGGTTTCAATGATTTTAGCTAGTTATCAGTGAAGAGTTCAAAGAGTTGTTTTTTCTACAAATTGAAGTATATTTCTTTATATCTGTAGCTAAATAGCTTTTTATATTTGCTGCAACTATATTTACAAAATTAATAGCTAAAATAGTATTTTTCATTAAAAATTTATGTAATCAATTTTAATTCTTAAAAACAACGTTTTTTCAAGGTTTTAATGTATTTTTGAAAGCCTAAAAAATGTCGAAATGTGACAGTATCAGCACTTTTACACAACTATATTTTAAAATATTATGAGCTTAAAATATGTATTTTTCATGTAGTTGTGTATCAATTTTATTCTTAAAAAACAACTTTTTTCAAGTGTTTTAATGTATTTTTGAAGGGCTAAAAAATGTCTGAAAATTGGACATTATTCAGCCTTTTAGAAGGAAATTAGAGATTAAGAGATTAGATAGCGAAATTCCAAAAGTGGAATATAGGTTGTTTTCATTAGGAAATTGCTATTTTAAAACTACGTAAAGCTTATAATAGGAGTTTGAGACTCTATATTGTGATACAATTGTATATTAAACGTGTTTTTCATAGTTTCTTCTTAATTGAGTGGTTTCTAGTTTTATATCATTAATAGAAGGAATATACTTATGATAATGGCTTTAACCCACAAAATGTGTTCTTTCAATGTTTTAGCTAGTTATTGGGATATATAGCTGTATTCCTACAAATTGAAGTATACAATCCTTTTTTTCGAATAATTTGGACCTATAAGTAGCTTACATTACATTAAGCTAATAAAATAGAAGAGTAGAGGGTATTTATTGTGATCTAAACGTATATTGCAAGCGTTTTTCATTAGTTTCTTGTAAAACTGTTAGCGTTATTGTATATATCCAAGTATTTTACTAGCATATGCTTAAAACCATAAAATGTGAGTGTTTTCAATGACATTAGCTATGATCGGTTGATATATAGCTATTTCTACAAATTGAAGTATAAAATCCTCTTTTTAGAACAATTTGCACCTATTAGTAGCTTACTTTACATTAAGCTATTAAATAAAAGAGTAGGAGGTTATTTATTGTGATATAACGGTAATTGCAGGCGTTTTTCATAGTTTTTCAAAACTGTAGCGTTATTGTAAATATACAAGTATTTTTACTTATTATATTGCTTTTAAACCCATAAAATGTAAAAATTTTCAATGATTTAGCTAGTTATCAGTGATATATAGCTGTTTTCCTACAAATTGAAGTATAAAATCCTCTTTTTAAAAATAATTTGCACCTATAAGTAGCTTACATTACATTAAGCTATTAAAAATAAGAGTAAGAGGTTTTTTGTTGGATATAACGGTATTTTGCAAGCGTTTTTCATAGTTTCTGTAAACTGTAGCGTTTGTAATATACAGTAGTTTTATTAATATTGCTACAAACCCCATAAAAATGTAGTGTTTCAATGATCTTAGCTATTATCGGTGATATACAGCTGTTTTTCCTAAAAAATTGAAGTGTAAAATCCTCTTTTTAGAATAATTTGCACCTATAAGTAGCTTACATACATTAAGCTAATAAAATAGAAGAGTAAGGGGTTTATTATTGTGATATAAACGGTATATTGCAACCGTTTTTCATAGTTTCTTTTTAAACTGTAGCGTTATTGTATATATACAAGTAGTGATACTTATTATTTTGCTATAAACCAAAAAATGTAGTTTTTAAATGATTGTAGCTATTTATCAGTGATTATAGCTTTTTTCCTACAAATTGAAGTAAAATTTCTCTTTTTGAAAAATTTGCACCTATAAGTAGCTTACATGACATTAAGCTAGTAAATAGAAGAGCAGAGGTTATTATGTGATTAACGGTATATGCACGCGTTTTTCATAGTTTTTCAAACTTAGCGTATGTATTATCAAGTATTTTTACTTTTATATTGCTATAAACCATAAAATGTAGTGTTTTCAATGATTTTAGCTAGTTATCATGATATTAGCTGTTTCCTAAAAATTGAAGTAAAAATCCTCTTTTAGCAAAATTTTTGCACCTATAAGTTCTTAATTACATTAAGCTATTAATAAAGAGTAAGAGGCTATGTATTGTGATAGAACGGTATATTGCAAGCGTTTTTCATCGTTTCTTGTAAACTGTAGCGTTAGTGTATATATACAAGTACTTTTTTACTTATCATATTGCGATAAACACAAAAAATGTAGTGTTTTCAATGATTTTAGCCTAGTTATCGTGAAGAGTTGTTTTTTCTACAAATGAAGTATATTTCTTTATATCGTAGCTAAATAGCTTTTATATTTGCGGACAAACTATTATTTTACAAAAATTAATAGCTAAAAATATGTATTTTCATAAAATTTATGTATCAATTTTTAATCTTAAAAACATTGTTTTTTTCAAGGTTTAATGTATTTGAAATGCTAAATAATGTCAAAATTTGACATGATTCAGCACTCTTACACAACATAGTTTTACAATATTATGAGCTTAAAATATGTATTTTTCATGAAATTTATGCTATCAATTGTATTCCTAAAAACAACGTTTTTCAAGTGGTTTTAATGTATTTTTGAAGGGCTAAAAAATGTCGAAAATGACATTATACAGCCCTTTTATGATAGAGAAAATTCAAAATGTGGAATTTATATTTGTTTTCGTGAAATTGCTATTTTGAAACAAACTGTAATCTTATAATAGGAGTCTTGAGACTACTATAGTGTGATACAATTGTATATTCTAAGTGTTTTTTCATAATTTCTGCTTAATTGTATGTTATATCATAAAGAAGGAAAATTTACGTATGATAATGCTTTTATACCCTCAAAATGTGTTCTTTCAATGATTTTAGCTAGTTATCGGTGATATATAGCTGTTTTCCTACAAATTGAAGTATACAATCCTTTTTTTAGAATACTTTTGACCTATAAGTAGCTTACATTACATTAAGCTAATAAATAGAAGAGTAAGAGGTTATTTATTGTAATATAACGGTATATTGCAAGCGTTTTTCATAGTTTCTTGTAAACTGTTGCGTTATTGTATATATACGAAGAGTTTTAATTGTCATATTGCTATAAACCCATAAAATGTAGTGTTTTCAATGATATTAGCTATTTATCGGTGATATATAGCTGTTTCCTACAATTGAAGTATAAAAATCCTCTTTTTAGAATAATTTGCACCTATAAGTAGCTTACATTACATTAAGCTAGTAAATAGAAGAGTAAGAGGTTATTTATTGTGATATAACGGTATATTGCAAGCGTTTTTCATAGTTTCTTCTAAACTGTAGCGTTATTGTATATATACAAGTAGTTTTACTTATTATATTGCTATAAACCCATTAAATGTAGTGTTTTCAATGATTTTAGCTAGTTATCAGTGATATATAGCTGTTTTCCTACAAATTGAAGTATAAAATCCTCTTTTTAGCATAATTTGCACCTATAAGTAGCTTACATTACATTAAGCTATTAAATAGAAGAGTCAGAGGTTATTTATTGTGATATAACGGTATATTGCAAGCGTTTTTCATAGTTTCTTGTAAACTGTAGCGTTATTGTATATATACAAGTACTTTTACTATCATATTGCTATAAACCCAAAAAATGTAGTGTTTCAATGATTTTAGCTAGTTATCAGTGAAGAGTTGTTTTTTCTACAAATTGAAGTATATTTCTTATATCTGTAGCTAAATAGCTTTTTATATTTGCTGCAACTATATTTTACAAAATTAATAGCTTAAAATATGTATTATCATGTAATTGATATATCAATTTATTCTTAAAAACAACGTTTTTTCAAGTGTTTTAATGTATTTTTGAAGGGCTAAAAAATGTCGAAAATTGACATTATTCAGCTCTTTTAGAAGAAATAGAGATAGAGATTAGATAGAGAAATTCATAATGTGGAATTATAGTTGTTTTCGTTAGAAATTGCTATTTTAAACTACTGTAAGCTTATAATAGGAGTTTGAGACTCTATATTGTGATACAATGTATATTATACGTGTTTTTCATAGTTTCTTCTTAATTGTAGTGTTATATCATTAATAGAAGGAATATACCTTATGATAATGCTTTATACCCACAAAATGTGTTCTTTTCAATGGTTTTAGCTAGTTATTGGTGATATATAGCTGTATTGGTACAAATTGAAGTATACAATCCTTTTTTTAGAATAATTTGGACCTATAAGTAGCTTACTTTACATTAAGTTTAATAAATAGAAGAGTAAGAGGGTAATTTATTGTGATATAAAGGTATATTGCAAGCGTTTTCATAGTTTTGTAAACTGTAGCGTTATTGTATAATACAGGTACTTTACTTATCATATGCTATAAACCCAAAAAAATGTAGTGTTTTCAATGATTTAGCTAGTTATCAGTGAAGAGTTGTTTTTCTACAAATTGAAGTATATTTCTTTATATCTGTAGCTAAAAAAGCTTTTTATATTGCTGCAAACCTATATTTGTCCCAAATTAATAGCTAAAAATATGTAGTTTTTATAAAAATTTATGTATCAATTTTAATCTTAAAAACACGTTTTTTCAAGTGTTTTAAGGTATTTTTGAAAGCCTAAAAAATGTTCGAAATTTGACAATATTCAGCACTTTACACAACCTATACTTACATATTATGAGATAAAATTATGTATTTTTCATGTAATATAGTATCAATTTATTTCCTAAAAAAAACGTTTTTCAAGTGTTTTAATGTATTTTTTGAAGGGCTAAAAAATGTCGAAAATGGACATTATTCAGCCATTTTAGAAGAAATAGAGATAGAGATTAGATAGAGAAAATTCAAAATGTGGATTATAGTGTTTCGTTAGAAATTGCCTATTTTAAACTACTGTAAGGCTATAATAGGAGTTTGAGACTCTATTATTTGTGATACAATTGTATATTATACGTGTTTTTAAAGTTTCGTCTTAATGTAGTGTTATATCATTAATAGAAGGAATTTACCTTATGATAAGGCTTATACCTCACAAAAAGTGTTCTGTTCAATGATCTAGCTAGTTATCGGTTATATATAAGCTGTTTTATACAAATTGAAAGTAAACAATCCTTTTTTTTTTAGAATAATTTGCACGGATTAGTAGCGTTACATTACATAAGCTAACTAAATAGAAGAGTAGAGGTATTTATGTGAATAACGGTATATGCTACCGTTTTTATTAGTTTCTTGTAAACGTAGCGTTATTGTATATAAAAGTAGTGATACTATTATATTATAAAACCATAAAATGTAGTGTTTTCAATGATGTAAGCTAGTATCAGGGATATATAGCTGTTTCCTACAATTGAAGTATAAAAATCTTCTTTTTTGCATATTTGCACCTATAAGTAGCTTTACATTACATAAGCTATTAAATAGAGAGTCAGAGGTTATTATTGTGATATAACGGGATATTGCACGCGTTTTTCATAGTTTATTAAACTGTAGCGTTATTGTATATATACAGGTAGTTTACTTATGATATGTATAAACCCATAGAATGTAGTGTTGTCAATGATTTTAGGCTAGTTTATCAGTGAATATAGTGTTTTCCTACAAATGAAGTATAAAATCCTCTTTTTAGGAATATATTGCCACCTATAAGTAGCTACTTACATTAAGCTATTAAATAGAAGAGTAAGCTACTTATAGGTGCAATATATTCTAAAAAGAGGATTTTATACTTCAATTTGTAGGAAAACAGCTATAATCACTGATAACAGCTAAAATCATTGAAAAACACTACAATCTCTGGTTATAGCAATATAATAAGTAAAAACTACCTGTATATATCAAATAACGCTCAGTTTAGATGAAAACTATGAAAAACGCGGGCAAATACCGTTATATCACAATAAATAACCTCTGACTCTTTCTTTGTTTATTAATAGCTTAATGTAATCGTAAGCTACTTAAGGTGCAAATTATTCAAAAAAGAGGATTTATACTTCAATTAGTTGTAGGATAACAGCTATATATCACTGATACCTAGCTACAATCATTGAAAAACACTACATTTTATGGGTTTATAGCAATATAATAAGTATCACTACTTTGTATAGTATACAATACGCTTACAGTTTTACAAGAAAACTATGAAAAACGGTAGCAAAATACGTTATATCACAATAAAATAACCTCTTACTCTTTCTATTTATTAGCTCTAGGTAATGTAAGCTACTAATAAGTGCAAATTATTCTAAAAAAAGGATTGTTTTACTTCAATTTGTAGGAAAAAAGATATATATAAACGATAATAGCTAGAATCATTGAAAGAACACATTTTGTGGGTATAAAGCATTATCATAAGCGTAAATTCCACTTCTATTAATGATATACAATACAATTAAAGAAGAAACTATTTAAAAACAGTCTAATATACAATTGTATCACAAATATGAGTCTCAAACTCCTATTTAAGCTTACAGTAGTTTAAAATAGCAATTTCTAACGAAAACAACTATAATCCACATTTTGAATTTCTTCTATCTAAATCTCTATCTCTATTTCTTCTAAAAGGGCTGAATTAATGTCAATTTTCGACATTTTTTAGCCCATTCAAAAATACATTAAAACACTTGAAAAAAACGTTTGTTTTTAGGAATTAAAATTGATACATATAATTACATGAAAAATACATATTTTAAGCTCAAATATTGTAAAAGTTATGTTGTGTAAAATGTGCTGAATATTGTCAAATTTCGAACACAAATTTTTTTAGGCTTCAAAAAACATTAAAACACTTGAAAAACAACGTTGTTTTTTAAGATTAAAAATTGATACATAAATTTTATGAAAAAAACATATTTTTAGCTATTAATTTTGTAAAAATATAGTTGCAGCAAATATAAAAGCTATTTAGCTACAGTATAAAGAACTATACTTCAATTTGTAGAAAAAACAATCTTCCACTGATAACCTAGATAAAATCATGAAAACACTACATTTTTTGGGTTTATAGCAATATGATAAGTAAAAGTACATGTAATAATATACAAATAACGCTACAGTTACAGAAACTATGCAAAACGCTTGCAATTTTATACCGTACTATCACAATAAATACCCTCTTACTCTTTATTTATTAAACTTAATGTAAAGTAAGCTACTTATAGGTCCAAATTATTCTACAAAAAAAAAGGATTTGTATACTTCAATTTGTACCAATAAAGCTATATATCACCAATAACTAGCCTAAAACCATTGGAGAAAAGAACACATTTTGTGGGTTATAAAGCTTATCATAAGGTATATTCTTCTATTAATGATATAAAACTACAATTAAGAAGAAACTATGGAAAACACGTATAATATACAAATTGTATCACAATATAGAGTCTCAAACTCTATGATAAGCTTACAGTAGTTAAAATAGCAATTTCTAAACCGAAAAAAACTATAATTCCACATATGAATTTCTCTATCTAATCTCTATCTCTATTTCTTCTAAAAGGCTGAATAATGTCAATTTTCGACATTTTTTAGCCCTTCAAAAATACATTAAAACACTTGAAAAAAAACGTGTTTTATAAGAATAAAATTGATATATCCAATACATGATAAATACATATTTGAAGCTATTAATTTGTAAAATATAGTTGCCAGCAAATATAAAAAGCTATTTAGCTACAGATATAAAGGAAATATACTTCGATTTGTTAGAAACAACAACTCTTCACTGATAACTAGCTAATCATTGAAAACACTACATTTTTTGGGTTTATAGCCAATATGATAAGTAAAAGACTTGTATATATACAATAACGCTACAGTTTACAAGAAAACTATGAAAAAAACGCTTGCAATATAGTTATATCACAATAAATAACCTCTGACTCTTCTAAATTTAATCGCTTAATTTAATGTTGTAAGCGACTTATAGGTGCAATTATGCTAAAAAGAGGATTTTATACTTCAAATGTAGGGAAAACAGCTCTATATCACTGATAACAGCCTAAAATCATTGAAAACACGACATTTAATGGGTTTTATAGCAATATAATAAGTTAAAACTAATTGTATATATACAATAACGCTACGTTTAGAAGAAACTATGGAAAACGCTTGCCAATACCGTATATCACAATAATAACCTCTTACTCTTTATTTACTGCTTAATGTAATGTAAGCTACTTATAGGTGCAACATTATTCTAAAAAGAGGTTTATAATTCAATTGTAGGAAAAACACAGCTATATATCCACCACGGATAAATAGCTAATATCATTGAAAACACTACATTTAGGGTTTATAAGCAATATGACAATTAAAACCTCTTCGTATATATACAAAACGCAACAGTTTGTGTAAAGAAAAAAACATGAAAAACGCTTGCAATATACCGCTATATTACAATAAATAACAACTTTACTCTCTATTTTTAGCTTAATGTAAATGTAAGCTACTTATAGGGTCAAAAGATTCTAAAAAAGGATTGTTATACTTCCAATTTGAGGGGAAAACATGCTATATATTCAACCGATAAAACTAGATAAAATCATTGAAAGAAACACATTTGAGGGGTATTAAAAGATTATCATAAGGCTTAAAATTCCTTCTATTAATGAGTGTGTAAACAAACAATAAGAAGAATATGAAAAACACGTAGAAATACAATGTATCACAATATAGAGTCTCAACCTCCTATTATAAAGATTACAGTTGTGCAAAATAGCAATTTAACGAAAACAACTATAAATCCAACATTTTGAATTTCTCTATCATAAAAAGGGCTGTATAATGTCAATTTTCGACATTTTTTAGCCCTTCAAAAAAATACATTAAAACACTTGAAAAAACGTTGTTTTTAAGAATATTAAAATTGATACAATAAATTTCAGAAAAAACATATTTTAAGCTCCATAATATTGTAAAACATTAGTTGTGTAAAGTGCTGAATCATGTCAAATTTGACATCTATTTAGCATTTCAAAAATACATTAAAACAATGAAAAAAAAAAAATAAACCCCCCCCAATGTTTTAAGATTAAAATTGATCATAAATTTATGAAAATACAATTTTTAGCTTATTAATTTGTAAATATAGTTGCAGAAATATAAAAAGCAATTTAGCTACAGATATAAAGAAATAGACTTCAATTTGTAGAACAAACCAACTCTTCACTGTAATAGCTAAAATCATTGAAACACTACATTTTTGGGTTTATAGCAAGTATGATAAGTAAAAAGTTACTTGTATTATATACAAAACGCTACAGTTACAAGAAACTATGAACAACGCTGGCAATATCCGTTACTATCACAATAAATAGACTCTTTACTCTTCTATTAATAGCTTAAGTAATGTAAGATACTTATAGGTGCAAATTATGCTAAAAAGAGGATTTATACTTCAATTTGTCGGCAAACAGCTATATAACTGATAACTAGCTAAAATCATTGAAAAACACTACATTTTATGGGTTTTAGCAAATAATAAGTAAAACTACTTATATATATACAATAACGCTACAGTTTAGAAGAAAACTATGAAAAAACGCGTGCAATATACGTTACATCACAATAAAAACCTGACTCTTCTATTACTAGCTAATGTATGTAAGCTACTTATAGGTGCAAATTTATCTCAAAAAAGAGGATTCTTATACTTTCAATTGAGGAAAACAATATATACACTATAACTAGCTACAATCATTGAAAACACTACATTTATGGGTTTATAGCACATATAATAAGTATCACTACTTGATATATACAATAACGCTTACATGTTTACAAAGAAACTTTTTTTTTTAAGAAAAACGGTTGCAATATACTTATAGCCACAATAAATAACATCTTACTTCTTCTATTATTAGCTTAAGTAAATGTAAGCTACTATAAGTGCAAAATTATTCTAAAAAAAAGGATTGTTACTTCAATTGGTAGGAAAAACAGCTATATATCACCGATAACTAGCTAAAATCATTGAAAAGAAACACCATTTTGTGGGTTATAAAGCAATAACAGAAGAGTAAATTCTTCTATTAATGATATAACACTACAATAAGAAGAAACTTTATGAAAAAACACGTATTAATATACAATTGTAGCACAATAATAGAGTCTCAAACTCCTATTATAAGCTTACAGTAGTTTAAAATAGCAATTTCTAACGAAAAACAACGATAATTCCACATTTTGAATTTCTCTATCAAAAAATGAGTTGAATTAATGTCAATTTTCGACATTTTTTAGCCCTTCCAAAAATACAATTAAAACACTTGAAAAAACGTGTTTTTAAGAATAAAATTGATACATAAAATTACATTGAAAAATACATATTTTAAGCTCATAATACTGCAAATAAGTTGTGTAAAAGTGCGGAATAATGTCAAATTCGACAATTTTTTAGGCCGTTTCAAAAAAATACATTAAACACTTGAAAAAACGTTCGTTTTTAAGATTAAAAATGATACCTAAATTTCCTTAAAAAATTTCATTATTTTTAGCTCATAACATTGTAAATGATAGTTGTGTAAAAGTGCTGAATATGTAAAAATTTCTGGACATTATTTAGCCTGTCAAAAATACTTAAAATCTTGAAAAAAACATTGTTTTAAGATAAAATTGATATCTAAATTCATGAAAAATACATATTTTAGTATTAATTTTGTAAAAATATAGTTGTAGTAAAAAGTAATAAGCTATTTAGCTACAGATATAAAGAAATATACTTAAATTTGTAGAAAAAACCCTCTTCACTGATAACTAGCTAAAATCATTGAAAAACAATACATTTCTGGGTTTCATAGCAATTGATAAGTAAAAAACTACTTGTATATATACAAAAATACGCTACAGTTACAAGAAAACATATGAAAAACGCTGCAATATACCGTTATATCACAATAAAATAACTCTACTCTTCTATTTAATAGCTTAATGTAATATAAGCTACTTATAGGTGCATATTATTCTAAAAAGAGGATTTTGTAAATTCAATTTGTAGGAAAACAGCTATATATCCCCTGATAAATAGCTAAGATCATTGAAACACTACATTTTATGGGTTTTATAGCATATAATAAGTAAAACTACCTGTATATATCAATAACGCTACAGTTTTAGAAAAAACTATGAAAAACGCTTGCAATATACCGTTATATCACAATAAATAACCTCTTAATCTTCTATTTATTAGCTTAATTGTAATGTAAGCTACTTATAGGTGCAATTATTCTAAAAAGAGATTTTAAAACTTCAATTTGTAGGAAAAAAGCTGTATATCACCGATAAATAGCTAAGATCATTGAAAACACTACATTTTTTGGGTTTATAGCAATATGATAAGTTTAAAAATCCTTTTATATAAAAAACGCTACAGTTTACAAGAAACTATGAAAAACGCTTGCAATATACCGTTATAAAAAAAAAAATAACCTCTTACTCTTATTTTTAATAGCTTAATGTAATGTAAGCTACTTATAGGTGCAAAAATTTTTGTAAAAGAGGATTTTATACTTCAATTTGTAGGAAAACAGCTATATATCACTGATAACTAGCTACAATCATTGAAAAACTACATTTTGGGTTTATAGCAATATAATAAAGTATCACTACTTGTATATATACAAGAACGCTACAGTTTAGAAGAAACTATGAAAAACGCTTGCAATATACCGTTATATCACCAATAAATAACCCCTTACTCTTCTATTTAATAGCTTAATGTAATGTAAGCTACTTATATGTGCAAATTATTCTAAAAAGAGGATTTTACTTCAATTTGTAGGAAAACAGCTATATATCACCGAAAAAAATAGCTAATATCATTGAAAACACTACATTTATGGGTTATAGAATAAAAT
>JACEEZ010025551.1:0-28107 GCA_016584305.1 Chionoecetes opilio
AACTAATGAAATGGGAAAAATAATAATATAAATTAAAAAAAGAATAATAATCAATAAATAAAAAAAATAAAAAAATAAAAAAATAATAAAAAAAAATAATAATATTAAAAATAATAATAATAAAAAATTTAAAATAATACCATAATATAAAATTATAGCCTTTTTAACAATAATAATAAAAATAATAATAATAATAATAATAAAAATAATAACACCAGGAATTTAACAACTAGCCGCAAAGCCCCCCTCCGGGCGGAAATTTTTGGCTAGCTCCTGCGGAGGGCTATTGGGGGGCCCTTTTTGGCCCACCCCCTGTGTTTGGGGGCCAAAGGGCCCACCAAAAACATGGACTCTCCAGATAGCCCCTTCTAACTTTCCTGAAATCATAGATGTAGAAATGGTATGTATTCGCCCCACCCATTCACCACCCTTACCCATCACCCCCCACCCATTTACTCCCCCATTACCCATCACCCCCCACCCATTCACCCACCCATTACCCTCACCCCCACCCTTCACTCACCCATCCCCACACCACACACCCATTCACTCACCCATTCCCCATCACCACACACCCATTCACTCACCCATTACCCATCACCCCCCACCCACCCATTCACTAACCCATTACCATCACCCCCCACCCATTCACTACCCATTACCCATCACCACACACCCATTCACTCACCCATTACCCATCACCACCACCCATTCCCCCCTTACCCCCACCTATTCACTCACACCATTACCCACGCCCTCCCCCATTCACCAACCATTACCCATAACCCCCACCCATTCACTCACCCATTACCCTCACCCCCATCCATTCACCACCCATACCCATCACCACACACCCATTCACTCCCCCATACCCATTACCCCCCACCCATTCACTCACCCATTTACCCATCACCACACACCCATTCACTCACCCATACCCATCACCCCCCCCATTCACTCAACCCCCACCCATCATTCACCCATTACCCATCACCACACACACCCATTCACTCACCCATACCCATCACCCCCCACCCATTCACTCACCCATTACCCATCACCACACACCCATTCACTCACCCAAGACCCTCACCCCCCACCCATTCACTCACCCATACCCATCACACACACCCATCACTCACCCATTACCATCACCCACCTATCCCTCACCATCACCCATCACCCCCAACCCATCACCCCCACCCATTCACTCACCACACCCTACACCCATTACCCATCATCCCACCCATTCATCACCCATTACCCATCACCCTACAATCAAGGCTTCCTCAATTCTCGCAACCCACTTTTGTTTTCACAATTTCTCTCTAATAGGCTGCTAAACAAAATATAAAAAAAAGTGATCGGATCATCTCATAAGTGGGCTTATGACCTTCCCCTGGTCAACCTGATTCCCAAAAATGTGGGGGGGGGGGGAGGGGGGGCCGATATGATGTGTTTGCGCCACGGGGGGGCGAACCTATACCACCCCCACACACGAGATCAGCACACCACAAACACACAACCACACACAACACACACACACACACACACATACAGACAGACAGATCACACTCTCGCTTATTATTAAGATAGATATAGTAATTTAACACTAGTATTGTTTAATACACAAGTAGCAGTAGTAATAGTAGTAGCAATAAAAGAATAATAATAATCATAGTAATATAATAATAATAATAATATAATATAATAGAAAAGTTTTTGAGAATAATATGAAATAAAGTAAGAATAGCACTCACAAAAATATATGAATATCTGTATATTAATGAATAGTATAGTAGTAGTAGTAGTAGTAGTATAGTAAGACAGTCCAGTAGTAATATATTGGTAGTGGTCGCTAATATAGGTATATAATAATAAAATAAAATAATAATACTATAAGATAATAATAAAAAATAATAATAATATACTATAATATTAAGTAATAATAATAATAACAATAATACTAATCTACTGTAATAAAAGGAAAACCAATAATAAATGATAATAATAGTATCACTGATAATAATAATAACAAAGGTATAATATTAATTTCTAATAGTATAGTGTGATAACATATATAATACTGTAACATAATTATAATATATAGTAGTAATATTTGGTAATTTATCTTGTAGCAGCAGCAGAATAGGCTAAAAAACTATGGGTAGGGATGGCCTCACCCGCCCCGTGCGTGCCTTCACGGCCAAGGGACATGGAGGGCCTCACCCTCCCTCCCGCGTGCCTTCATGGCAGGGGCAAGGAGGGCCTCGACCGCACCGCGTGGCCTGCACAGCCGGGGCAGGGAGGGCCTCACCCGCCCCCGCGTGCCTTCAAGGCAGGGGCAGGAAAGGGCCTCACCCACCCCCCCGTGTCTTAAAACAGCACGGGGCAGGGAGTGTTCTTCACCTACGCCCCGCGTGCCTTCCTGCAGGGGCAAGGAGGGCCTCACACCGCCCCGCGTGCCTTCACAGCACGAGCAGGAAGGGCCTCCCCGCCCCCGGCGTGCCTTCACAGCTTCGGGGCAGGGAGGGCCTCACCCGCCCCCGCGTGCCTTCACGCACGGGGCAGGGAGGGGCCTCGAACCGCCTTCGCTATCCTTTCACAGCACGGGGTAGGGAAGGCCTCAATCCACCCACTTGTGTGCCTTCACGCAAGGGCAGAAGGACTTCACCCACCCCCCCGTGCCTTACAGAGGCACGGGCTGGGGAGGACTCACCCATCCCCCGCGTCGT
Source organism: Chionoecetes opilio (assembly GCA_016584305.1). NCBI lineage: Eukaryota > Metazoa > Arthropoda > Malacostraca > Decapoda > Majidae > Chionoecetes > Chionoecetes opilio. Next base: position 2,736 of record JACEEZ010025551.1, read on the forward strand.
GCCTTCAGGGCACAGGGCAGGGAGGCCTCACCCATACCCCGCGTGCCTTCAAGGCTCGGGCAGGACGGCCTCACCCAACCTCGCGTGCCTTCACGCATGGGGTAGGGAGGGCCACACCCGCCCCTGCGTTCCTTCAGGCAAAGGGCAGGGATGGCCTCACCACCCCGCGTGCCTTCACAGGCAAGGGCGGAGGGGCGTCACCCCCTCTGCGTGCCTGTCAAGGCACGGGGCAAGGAGTGGCATCACCACCCCGCGTACCTTCAGACCAGGGCAGGGAGAGCCTCACCACCCCCGGCGGTGCCTTCACGGCACTGTGCAGGGAGGGGCGTCACCCGCTCCGCGTGCCTTCACGGCAAGGGGCAAAGGGCAGGGCCTCACATCGCCTCAACCAATAGGTTGGAGTTGAGAAGAGTGGACCCATATAAGGTGTTCTTTCTCCTTCATGCTCTACCCATCACAACCTTCGTTAACATGCACACTCAAAATAGTACGTACATTTTTGAGTTAGGAAGTCAGGTTGGAGGTAAAGAAGAATGGAACCTCAACCATAACTTAAGGATATAGCTTATTAAGATCAATCAAAATCCTCCTGCCGTCCTCCAGGCCACACCCTCGCCCCGCTGGCGACACACCGCCACCGCCAGCACCAGCGCCACCGCAGGTCATCACCAGCCGCTGCGTCCTTCACGCACGGTGAATGAGGCCTCACCAGGCCCCCGCGTACTTTCACCGGCATGGGTGAAGGACTGGCCTCACCAGCCCCCCCCGTGCCTTGTCACGGGGCAGGGAGGGCCTCACGACCCAAACCCCGTGTGCCTTCCAGCACGGGTCAGGGAGGGCCTGCACCCGCCCCCGCGTGCCTTCACGGCAAGGGCAGGGAGGGCCTCACCCACCCCCGCGTGCCTTCACGTCACGGGCAAGGAGGGCCTTAACCCGACCCGCGTCCCGCTTCACGGCAAGGGGCAGGGAGAGCCTCACCTACCCCCCGCGTGCTCAAGCAAAAAGCAGGAGGAGCCTCACCAGCCCCGCGCTGCCTTCCACGGCAAGGGGCAGGAGGGCCTCACCCACCCCCGCGTTGCCTTCAAACAGGTAGAGTGAGTGAGGGCTCACCTGCCCCCGTCGTGTGCCTTCACAGCACAGCAGGGAGGGCCTCACCCGCCCCCACGTGCCTTCAGGCAATGGGCAGGGAGGGCCTCACCCGCCCCCGGCGTGCCTTCAAGGCAGGGGCAGGAGAGCCTCACCATCCCGCCGCGTGCCTTCACGGCAAGGGCAGGGAGGGCCTCACATCACCGCCCCCACATGCCTTTCCAGCAGGGGGCTTGAGTGCCTCACCCCACCTCCGCATGCCTTCACGGCAGGTGCAGGGAGGCCGCACTCGCCCCTCGCGTGGCCTTCAGGGCACGGGGAGGGAAGGGGCCTCACCCTTCCCCCGCGTGTCTTCATTTCACGTGGCAGGGAGGGGCATCACCTAACCACCCCCTGCGTGCCTTCACGTTGTAGTGGTCATTATGACCATCTACACCGTTTATCACCATTAGTAGTGCCCACCTTGGGAGTGTACTCTACATCCTGGTTACTCCGCTGCCACCACCCACATTAGTGGGAAAAAAATATATGAATGAACAAAATAAGATTTAAGAAATATGTTATGTACTGTTGGAACTGAAGACAACCGTTAATATATATCTAGTTATAATAAATATTTAACTCTTTAATGTCCTCACTTGGTTATTATTATTACTTCCAAGTATCTTAATATTAAGTCTTCCTTCCTCCTCAGCGATACGCACGCGAAATGCTCAGTCGTTATACTAATATTTTCCTATCTTTGGTAAACTTCATTAATTTCATGTCACCACATTACATACGCACATGTGGCTCAGTCGTCATCCTAACTAGTTTTCTATTCTCTTTTAACTTCATGTTCCGCACTGTTACACCCCTTAACGATACGCACATGTAATGCTCAGTCGTTATCCTAATATCAGTGTATACGTATTCTATCCCACTTCCAAACGTTTCCCTCTCATTATTTTTCTATTTCCTTCTTTCTCCTTGTCCTCAAACGGCTGGCTGTTGACATGTTTTGGTTCCCCCTCTGCTCTGTTGCGAGCGCTTGCCCCCTGGTCCGCCCAACATCATCTACTACTTGGGACCCTAAGTAATACACTTTATTAGCCTGGTCACACAAATGAATTCACCATACGTCATGTCTACATCTCATTACAAACTTTCACATCATACCTTTACCAAGGGCCGAGAATATCACCTCCCCACAGCCAACTTAACTCATGACGTCGAGCTGCTTCTAAAATTATCCCTAACTAGACTCCCCGTTCTCACCTCGTTTTCGCTAACGTGTCTATTACTATATGGCTTAAAATATAAGCTAACCGTCGATTCAGGAATTGAGGCGTGGAGGAAATTCCTCGTTAGCTTATGATACTTATGTGTTTATTTCATCTCTTCCCCGACTTAATTATTTCTCGCGTTCCAACGGCAAGAAGGCAGGGAGGGGTCCTCCACCACCCCCGCGTGCCTTCACGGCAAGTGGCAGGAGGGCCCTCAACCCAACCACCTCGTATCTTCACAGCACGGGCAGGGAGGGCCTCCCCTAACCCGCGTGCTTCACGGGCAGGGGGCAAAGAGGGCCTCCACCCACCCCCGCGTGCCTTCACGGCAAGAGGCAGGTAGGGCCTCACCGCCCCCACGTGCCTTAATGAGGGGGCAGGAGGGCCTCACCATGCCCCCGCGTGCTTCAGGCAAGAAGCACGGAGGGGCCTCATCGCCCCACACAGGCCTTCACGGCAGGTGGCAGGGATTGCTTCACCCACCTCCGGTGCCTCCCGCAAGGGGCAGGGATGGCCGGCACTCATCTCCCTCCGCGTGCCTTCATGGCACGGGGGCATGGAGGGGCCTCACCCGCCCCCTCGTACTTCACGGCAGGGGCAGGAAGGGCCTCACTCCCTCCGCGTGCCTTCACGGGCAACGGGGCATGGAGGTCCTCACCTATCCCCGCGTGCCTTCAACGGCAGGAGGCAGGGAGGGGCCTCATCTTTCCCCCCTGTGGCCTTCACAAGCAAGGGGCAGGGAGGACCTCACCCATCCCCGGGCCGCTGCCTTCAAGACACGGGGCAGAGGGCCTCACCCCGCCTCCTCGTGCCTTTCACGGCACTGTCGATGGAGGCCACCACCCGCCCCCGAGTGCCTTCAGGGCAGGGGGGGCAGGGAGGGCCTCACCTGCCCCCAGCGTGCCTTACACGCAAGGGGGCAGGGAGGGTCTACCCCTCCACCGTGTGCCTTCACGGCAAAGTTGGCAGGGAGGGCTTCCACAACCCACCCGAGTGCCCTTCACGGCAAGGGCGGGAGGGCCTCACGCACCCTCGGCGGTGCGTCACAACACGGGGCAAGGTAGGGCCTCACACACTCGTGTGCCTTTACAGCAAGGGCAGGAGGGCCTCACCCCCCCAGCGTGCCTTCAAGGCAATGGGGCAGGGCATGGCCTCACCGCCCGCCGCATGTTCCTTCACAGCACGGTCAGGGCAAGGGTCCTAACCCGCCCCCGCGTGCCTTCAAGCACGGGCAGGGAGGGCCTCACCCACCCTCGCGTGCCTTCACAAACACGGGCAGGGAGGTCCTCACCCGCTCCCAGCGTGCCTTCACAGCACGGGGCCGGAGGGCCTCACCCCGCCTTCGCGTGCCTCACAGCCGGGGCATTAAGGCTCACGCCACCCCTGTGTCTTCACGGCAAGGGCAGGGAGGAATTCACCCACCCCCGCGTGCCTTCAGTCACGGGCGGGAGGGCCTCACCCATCCCCGCGTGCCTTCAGGGCACGGGGCAGGTAGGGCCTCCCCACCCCCGCGTGCCTTCAAGGCTCGGTGTAGGGAGGGCCAACCCACCCCCGCGCGTGCCCTTTCAAAGGCCGGGGCAGTGCTCAGGCCCACTCATCACAGCGTGCTTTCAAGGCAGGAGCAAATGAAGGGCCTCAAATGCCCCCGCGTGCCTTCAGAGCAGGTCAGGAGGTCCTCACCCCACCCGCCGCGTGCCTTTGGTAGTGTTCATTTTGACCATCTACACCTTTGTACCATTAGTTAGTGCCCACCTTGGGATTGTACTCTACAGTCCTGGTTACTCCGCTGCCGACCACCCACATTAAATGGGAAAAAATATATGATTGAACCAACAACAAAAAGATTTAAGAAATCTGTAAGGACTGGTTGAAACATAATGATAACGCGTTAATATATGTCTAATTATAATATATTTAACTCTTTACTGTCTCCATTATGTAGTTATATACATTCACAAGTTATCTTAATAATTAATCTTCCTTCCCTCCTAGCGATACGCACGCGAAATGCCTCAAGTCGTTTTCCTAATATAGTTTACTATCTTTGGTAACTCAGTGGCACTGTTACTCCTTAAACGATACGACATATAATGCTCAAGTCGTTATCCCTAATATAATGTGATACGTAGTCTATCCCACTTCCAACTTGTTTCCCCTCTCATTTATTTTTCTTATTCCTTATTGCCTCCTTGTCCTCACACGGCTGGCTGTGAAGGTTTGTGGTTGCCCCCTCTGCTAAATTTGGTGAGCGCTGGCCCCCTGGTCCTGCAACGGCAATCCTACTTTGGACCCTAAGTAATGCACTTCATTAGTCTTGTGTCAACAAAAAAGAATCACCAGTAAGTCATGTCTACAGATCTCTAGTTAACAAACGTTTCACATACATACCTTTACCAAGGCGAGAATATCCACCTCCCCACGGCGACTTCACTCAACGAACGTCGAGCTGCTTCTAAAATGATTCTAATACCTAGAATCCGTTCTCACCTCGTTTCGCTACGGGTCCTAAATTACACTACTGTTTAAAATATAAGATAAGCCTACCCAGTGATTCAGGAATGAGGCGTGGAGAAAATTCCTCGTTACCTTATTGATACTTTTTTTTTTTTTAATGGTGTTATTTCATCTCTTCCTTTAATGTAGTTTCTCGCGTTTACATAGCTTCTTCCCCAAAAAAATATTTTCTTTATGCCTCAGTCCTTCCTCAATCATCCCTACCGGATATCTAACTACAAAAAATTGATCAAATCCATCACACAAAATTTCATATAAATTTTCTTAGATTTTCTTATCACTCACAAACAAATATTCTCATCCCGACATTTTTTTTCCATTCTTTTCTTCCACAAATTTACAAAAATGAGATATTATGTATTCTTAACTTATCACTGTCCTCACCCCGAAGTAGAAATTTGACCAGTTTGGGGAATACCCATCTAAATGTGATGACTCTACTACCTTGAATTGAGAACGTTCTCTCATTCCTCTCTTATTTGTTACGGCCGAAACCCTATAGAGTCGCACTGACTCGTCCCTCTAGTTCTGGAAGTGTCCAATTTCCCATTTTTACCCCACTAATCCTAGGCATAGGTGAGTAGGGAGAAATCACGACTGGATCTACTCAACCCTCAGTAATCTTGGCTAAAGGCTCCACCCCTTGCTTGAGGCATAGATACTCCTGCGTCTATCACCCATCGAGCCAAAGCTTTAGAGCCAAGCACATCCTGGTCTAACGAAAACCTAGCGGGTTTAGTGTTCATTGCATCTTGGGTGCACCCTCTAAAGCAAAAATAAAATGTTTAAACCAACTACAAGTCTGTATAGGGGACCTTCCTCAAAACTCTCTTCACTAGAGAAGTGGTGAACGTTAATCTCTTTCCTCGTCTAGAGTTTAACACTTTATCCGCCTGTCATCACCATTGTTCTAATTAATCTCCTCACTGGTCTCCTCTCTCTAGGTGGGAGTTTGCTCAAGTTCTTTCTTCTACCTAATCTCTCTGCTGGTTCCAACAAGCCAGCCATCTTGTCCTACTATCGCTTATTTGCTCAGCCGCGCGCCTTGTACATGTTTGCCGTTCAAATATATTTTTCTCATACATATGAAACCTCCATCTCTCAATACTTCCACCACTTGTTTGTATGTCCTCAACCACTTAACTGAAAGTTTTCTATTGTGCCCGTCTCAAAACGTTCTCTTTTTACCACGCCATTCGTCTTTTTCCAACCTTTCCATTTTTCCTTTTCCTTTTCACATTACTTTCTCTCTCGCCATTGTCTACCTCTCTCCAAATTTTGTTCTTTTGTTATTTCGTGTGGCCACTGTTGTTTCATCCCTGAGTCATTTGTTGTAATATTTCACACTAATCACCTAGGAGCGTATCGGGAAAAAAAGCTATGAACGGTTTGGTTACTTACCCATTGTCTCCATGCACTGCACTATTAATACTCTTTGATGTTCTAGAGATAATTGGGCCCCTTGAGATAACCCTGCACAGGTTTGAGGAATTGTTTTTCCATTGTTCGTGCACATCCTTTCTGAGATACTATTACTGTGGATTGGTAAGGGCGTGGTGTATCTATTGTATCTCACATGAGTCACACAACTACTTTGAAGTGTTGTGACGTAAACTCTAGCATTATCCAAATAACCAAGGTATGGGGTGCTCCAAATAACTGACATATTCCCTAAAATCTTACATACTTCGTCGGTCACTCCTAGTCCTTAATTTTTATAAAGGTAGTAAACCTACTAAATGATCTATTATGGTTAATCATAGCGGTTATCCGTGGGCTCCCGTTCCATGTCGTTATGTCTATGGCTTATCCTCTCTAGAGGTTTACTTACTGATGGTATTTCTTGGCCATTTGTTGTTGAGTCCACGACTACCCTTATGCTGTTAGACATGTAAACCGTTTTCACCTCACATATTCTCTCACATACGTTTTCAGTTGGGCCAATAAAATAGCCTTCTCTTTACTTATTGATTTTCTTTGCTCTACAATGACCTGATTCTTTTATGTGAATTATTCCAGCCGCTGCTTCATTCACTAGGCAAAACCAATAAATGTGTATATGCCACATATTGATTTGTTGTAGAGAATCAACATTACCTGACACATCTGACATATTCATAGTTTTTTCAATGCACCAAGTTTTTTTCCTCAAATAATCTTACAACCAAAAACACTGTAACATTCTGTCTTTTCTAAATTATTAGGAAAGGACTTTCTCTGACAAGCCTGGAGCTAACTTACATACTGATTCCGTTATTTTGGGTGTACAGTTCTTTCAGTGGCTGTAGACTTGCCTTCTCATGAATTTTGAGTTGGAAGGTGAAGGTATTATAAAAGTTTGAATGGGGCTTTTTCTGATTAAGCCCAATATTTCTTATGCATTTCAATAAAGGACTGATCAACAAGAGGAAAAGTGGCTCACCTTGGAATCATTAGGGATTTGAAATGGAGGAGTAGATTGCACCACACAACTTCTCAAACATATTTCTATTAACCCTGTTGTTGTCAGAGAATATGAGACAACTTTAAATCCAATGTCAGCAGGAATGCCCAAACTTTTATGTATCAAATCAAGAAGTGTGTTTGCTGTCAGTCTGCAGACTGGATACAAAGCAGCAACATGATTGTTTTTTGACAAAAGTTGATTAAATCATGAAAGCTTTCATTGTAATTTGGCAGGTTTCATCTGAGTTTACAGAAGCAAACATAATTTTCCCACCTTTATATTAAAGACACTTCTTTACATGTATCTCATCAAGCAGCAACTTACCTAATTTTGCTCACTTTTTAGAGTTGAAAAAATTTCTCTCAAAAAAGAGCTCATGAGAATTCCAGTGTATACGCCTTTGTACTAGATAAACTCAGCTTCCTAGGTATTAGGGTGAGGGGGGGAGAATAATTACTCCACTATCACGTAAGCATCTGTACAATGATGGATGGTCATAAAAAACCTATATAATACAAACCAAAAACTCACGCTGTAGCTTATTTTCTTCTTACCAATCATACATACTGCTCAGCACAGAACCACAACACTTTTGTTTTTTTACTCATTTCAATTTATTCAGTTACCTCTTTGATATTTCTATGCACTGAGATTCTATCCACCGTCCTAAACAGCTGATGCAGAGTAAGAACTAAGGTGACTTAGGTAAATTATTCAAATTTTGACGCACGATCACAGTTATTTGTCTTTTCCTAAAACTCATTTAATGTTTTCTAGGTTCCAAAGCACTGTTTTCATACCATAACTAAACTGTTAAGTCTGACATAACTTTACAATGACACAGTCAACTTTGGTCGGTCATCACAGGTTGACTTGAGGAAATGACACAGTCCCCATCACTGGACAACAAAACAGCATTCCTTAGAAGTTTGTGAAATAAATGCTTCACAAAAGTCTCAAAGCTGTTTATGTTAGTCGTTTTCCCATTTATTCTACTCACCATTTCATCGTGTTCAATTATCCTGTCTCTTCTTTCCTGTAGAGTGTACGCGCAGGTGGCACTTCCTTGGTCATGTACTTATGGCTGGTTTTACAAAGATGTCGGAATGCATCCTTTGTTAGAGTTGGCCAGCCTCTCTTGGCTGTTCTTATAGTTCCCTCAGGACGTGTAATGCCTGTCTCTGTAATACTGACCGCTGTTCAGAGTGGCTTGGCAAGACCACTGTATTTCTGTTGCCCATCAAGGTCTTCCTAATGAATGGCCCTTATTCCCTGCACCCGTCGCTGCTCATCCTTTGGGAAAGCGGAACCTGATGCGTCTTACAGAAGAATAATTGGACTTGCTCCCGGCACGCGCTGACCTTGGCATCTGCAATAAACATTTATTATAAGAAGTACTGTAATAAGTGGTGGTCAAGCAATTCAATTTGATAAAGAGACATAGGAGATACTAGGTAACGTTTTGATTGGTGACACCTGATGGGACAGGTGACAGCATAACAAGTACATTAACAAGTATATAACTGTTCAAATACCAGGAGGCCATATCAGTGTACGTGGTGCTTATGAGAGGAAAAACGCAATACTTTATTGAATTACACTCGTTGCCAATTAAAGCCCGAATTATACATAAAATATGTGTTTTCTAACATATTAGGCAAGAGGACTGTAAGCCTAGATTTTTAAATGATAGTGTTAAATATAGTTTTACATAGAAACTCAGACCACACAGACCCTATGTCCGAACTAGGTGGTCTGACTAACCTAGAATACACGCTAACGAGGTCGGGTTGTACTGGATAGCTACATCAGCTCACTATGTGGGAGGTGTTTAGACGGTAGAAAATTGTTTTACTGCAGTTTAAATTTTGTTTTTTGGGGGGATCAAGTTTTTCTGACCTATTCTGGCACGTTTAAAAAAGCCAGAACAGGTCACACCTTGTGAACATGGAGGAAACTCTCATCTCTCATCTCTCTCTACTCTCTCCTCTCTCCGGTCTTCTCTCCTCATCTCTCATCTCTCTCTCCTCTCTCTCTCGTCGCTTCTCTCTCTCTCTCACTCTCTCTCTCCTCTCTCCTCTTCTCTCTCTCTCTCTCTCTCTCTTCGCTCCATCTCTTCTCTCATCTCTCTCTCTCTCTCTCTCTCTCGTCTCTCTCCTCTCTCTCATCTCTCTCTCCTCTTTCTCCTCTCTCTCTCGCTCTCATCTCTCATCTCTCCTCTCCCTCTCTCTCTCGTATCTCTCTCTCATCTCTCTCTCTCTCTCTCTCTCTCTTCTCTCCGTCTCTCTCTCTCTGTCTCTCTCTCTCTCTCTCTTATCTCTCTCGTCGTCTCTCTCTCTCTCTCTCTCTCTCTCTCTCCCCTCCTCTCTCTCTCTCTCTCTCTCGTCTCATGGTTACAATTTAATCTGCGTTCTAGATATTATAGTCGTATATTTAGCCATATTACTCGATTATCTTTCGAATGGTAACTGCATAAAAGTACACTATACATTCAGAATCGAGTTTAAAGTCTTTTTCACTTATATCCCAGCGGAATACCGAGCGGGTATAGGCGTTGGTTAGGGCTGCACGGATCCGTTGAGGAACTATATGAGCCCTACTAGTGATGTCCTATGATGCGTTCACACAAGGCGTGTTAGTTGATCAGGTCTTCTTCAGTTAGACACAGGTAGGGTGATGACAACGTATTGTTTATGATTGTGGATGGACTCCGCCGCCCGCCCACCCCCCCATATCACCCTCCGCTGTCATAGTGTCGCGGACATCTGCCCCGCTTGTCTTGAGTGTCACATCAACTGGAAATTATGAATTAGCTGCTTTTCGGCTTAGTAACCGCGTTTGATTATTCCCCAGAAATGTGTCACATATTGAATATGTTGATTTTGATGTTTCATGGAAGTATTGATTATATATGGTGCTCTATCGCTCATCTCATCGGTAGGGGTTACCGCCCGATTATTTTTTCTCCCCGATGGGGCACACGATGGGGGGGAAATGACGCTTGTTTTCTTGAACCTTGCAGTCCGGGCATTTCCACGCAGGGACCCTATAGGGCCACGACGACCTTCTTTGCAACTGGCCTAAGTGTCATGCCACGTCCGCGACCGATTGGACTAGAACCGTAGCGGGTGGGGGTCCGCTAACAGGAGCTTTCCCCCCCCCGTTGGCCCCCTCTCCCCCAGAGTCGAGCTTAAACAATAGTATATTAATATAGATCTATAGATATCTATATATTTTATATATATATATATGATATTGTATATATTTATATATATCTAGAATATATATATATATATAGATATATAGATATTATATATAGTATATATAATATACATATATATATATATCTATAATTATTATTATAAGTATCTACTATATATATATATATATAGTATATATATAATTATATTATATTTAGAATATATTATTTATTAAATATAATTTATATTATAGAATATATATTATATATATATAATGTATATATATATATTTGTATATAATATTATATATAATTATATATATATATATATATATAATTATATATATCTAATATATTATATATATATATATATATATATATATATATATATATATATATATATATATATATATATATAATATCTATTATATATAATATGTATCTCATATATATCTATATTGTATATCTATATATATTATATATATATATATATATATATATATATATATATATATATAATATATAATATAATATATATATATAATATATAGATATACATATAATATATATAGTCTATATATATATTATATCTTGTATATTTACTTTAATTTATTGGCTCCTAATTTTTTTTTTCTAAGAGGTAATTTTTTTGGTTCTCCTCCAATTTGCTAACATTATTTTTATCTCCAGGGGAGGAGCTCCCCCGTGTCCCTTATCAGTCAGTTTTTTTGTTTCTCCCTCTCTACCTTTGCATAAAAAAAAAAAGTGTTGCATAATCCTATGACCTCAAGAAAAGGATGCCACTACGAAATTCTAAGAGACTGCGTAGATTTCTGCCTGTCATTAAAATTTCAATCGAGTGTGTGATAAGCTTGCAATGACTGTGATGAATTTTCAACGGATTATATAATATATATATAAAAAATATTATATATATATATATATATTACTAATATATATATATTATTTTGCTAAGTCTAATAAATGAAAAATTATATTCTTTTTGTTTGTTTATCCAGATTAGTTATGTTTGTAGACAGGTATTTTTTTTACTCAGTTTAACAGTTAAAACTTTTTTTTTCAATTGTATGATGTTACATAACCACTAACCAAGTAAATGCGAGTACAGTGTCTTTCTACCTGAATATAAGAGACAGTTGTCACTCCCTACCTGATATAAGAGAACAGTGTGTCATTTCCCTACCTGACATAAGAGAACGTGTCATTCCCTACCTGATATAAGAGAACAGTGTCCATTCCCGACCTGATATAGACTAACTAGAATGAGACAGCATGATGTAATGTCATGCTCCAAAAAGTAAATAGTAAGTAGGTGTAGGTGTGAGGTCCTTGGAGGTCATTGAATAAGGGTTATTTGAATGAGAGTGAAATAAGTTGATTGTTACTGAAAAATATGATTATAGTACAATGTGAAGGGAGAATGGCGTATTAAAAAAGAAATACAAGTAGCTTAACCTAAACGCCCAGATCTTTTGTTTGCTAATATAAAGCTATTTAGTGTTGAGGGCCATAAGATTACAAATGTAACTGAATTACAAATATGCTAGATGGACAAGGGTACTAAACGGTCTGGTCATAAAATATTGTTGATATTCACTAAAAAATCGTCTAAAGCCGCGTCACACGAGCAACTTTTCCGTCAATTTCAGGCGGCAATATTCAGCAAAGGCAATACTGCCGTGTTTTGGTCACACACGGACTTTCACATAGGTATCAAGAGTTTTTAATGCAATTTTGGCTTCTCAAGATATATCTGAAGAAGCGTCTTTGGAAAATAGGGATAATAGGGAGAAACTGTTCACAAATAGGTGGTAATGATTGAAAAAAAAATGGATTCTTGTGTATGGGAGCGCGTCAGACATATAACATCAAAAACATCAATATCAAGGTGATCAATAATGATTGGTATCCCCTAAACATTTAGTTATTAAATAGACCGTACACAAAGAAAATGGAAACCATCCTAACTCATGTAAATTTCTAGGTTTTTTGTATCCTTCAAACGCTTTAACAAACGTACCAGATGTACAGGGCTTCACAATTCGTCTTGTAATCGGTTTCTTGCCACTATGTAGCTATTTATTCAGCTTCTGTATATTGATTGAAATTAGAGCGTGCATTAAAAAGGATTGTCAATAATATTCGTTGTTGGTGGGAATTCCTGTGAGAATATTCTGACAAGAAATATTCTTGGAAGACCAACATTTGGTCTTCACAAACAGCGGCAATTATATCTGAGTTTTGGGCCGCGTTTTGTTTTGCCCGGCTGTAATATTGCCAGAAAAGTTGCTCGTGTGACCAGCGCTAATGCTATCCAATTACAATAGAAATTACGTTCTGGGCCTCAAGGGGTTAAGTTTGTTAGGTTTGGTGTCGGTGATATGCAAAGTTCAATGGGCAAACTTCCGACTGGATTAGAAAAGAATGCTAAAGTAGATTATGTTTGTGAAGAATACTGGTTTTGGCAGATAGAAAACATGTTGTATGAGGTGCTTCTTACACTAGGTAAGTGACATGTTGACATTACGTAACATTAATTCATACCATAATATTAACATTACAGGTCTCAATTGACCATACGTTTTAATTACATACCACAAAACTCTTAACCTGTTACTTTAGGGTGAGGAACTAGGTAAGAAAATTTTCCATACTGTAATTTATTTGGCCATTATAAACATTAATTACTCCAGTGGTAGGTAAATAACTGGCAGCCTTTCTCCTTAGATGGTGGCAAAACTAGCTGCTTAACATCAGACTAGAATAGAAGTGAGGGACTAAAGAGCCTACCCTTGAAACACGGCTATCGTGACCCTGGGGAACGAGACGTTAATACTACTAGCCTAGTACTCAGTGATTCATAGCATTTGGATTGATCTGCAGCTGAAAACCAGTTTAGAACAGTATGATAGGGGACGCGAGCTAGGGTGGTATGGCAGGCGAGCCCCCACTCCCTGCCATAACTCCAATCTAAACCACCACGCTAGTAAAGATCTAATGCCGTTCCCACCATCACCAGGAAATAACACGGCATGAGAACCCGGAAAGGGTAACACTCCTGAACTCTGCATAATGATCCTGATTGACCAATAGGGATAAATGGATAAGGGCAAAGACAAGACTCAGGGCAAACCAATAACGTGTCGGCCGAGAAATGGTTGAGCAGTTTACCTTGGCTAACCTCCGTCCCCGCGCGTTTCCCTTGTTACAATTTCATTATTAACGCTCCTGTGCCCTTTCCCACCTTCTCTTTAACAAAACACGAGAGCTACAGTAATCACTATTACCCCGTCAGTGGACCAACGAACACAAGCAGGAGGCACACAAACACAACCGTGGGTAGTGGTATGAGGAATAATGGCGCTTCTAAACAAATATAGCCACGGCGGAAGATACCCAACCCGTCACGGTGAAGAAACCAACCCTGCCACCCATGCCACGGACACTACAGCCTTAATACCATCCAGCGGGTCTTGTAGGGAAACGGTGAGGTCTGGATGCTAATAGGAAGTCCAGAGCAGGCCGGAGAGGAAATATGTCTCTGGCGGTCATTCCCATTTGCATCATGGCCGGGTTAAAGATCAGGCCAAGGGTGTGAATATTCGAAACCACTGTTCCACCGTCACTATAGCGGCTGAACAGATCTGCACACAGGCGTCAGCAATGGCCCTGTTGAACAGATAAAAGGCCTGTTGGTGTCCGTGGGCGTCGGGCTGGGGCAGCAAAGAGCCCAGTACTAATAATATTGCCCCCCATTCCCGAGTATTGCTGCAGGGTCACCACTAGCACCATGGGACGGCTGCTCCCGCTGCCGCCTGCCTCACCGGGTACCATGCCACCATCCTCCAATAGCCCCGGATCTTGACTCTTGACCGCTGCAGTTCATTCGGCTGCAAGGAAAGGGAGGTAGAGGAATTAAACGTTTAAGTAATCATTAATTTATTTGTTGGTAAATTTTCCGTTTACGGGCAACTTTATGGGCGAACAAATATTTTGGTGTAATGTGTGAGTAATCTTATCATTTTTCTATTAACAATCTGTTGCTGGGAACGACGCCATGAACGCAAGTGTGTGCCATCTTCCCTCCCGGTAGATAGGCCCCTAATAAATAAAATGCAATCGCTTTAATTTATAAATCTAAACTAATCTGGGTATTTAACCCATAGATTGTCGTGGATTTTGGACTACAATGAGATAATGAACAATGATCCTAACCTAATATAAACCTAGCGTAGCCCAGCGATTTGCATTTTGATTGTGAATTTTGGTTACTATCTATCGCGAGGGTAGACGGCAACACTGTTGTTGTCATAGCGCACAGTGAAAGTGTGGTGCGAGAAATTTCTCACGCACGAATACTGTAAGACCCCTCCATTCATCTCTCTTATTTTAACTACTGGTTTTAACAGCTTAACTGCTGCCTGTATATGTTACAGGCGAACATCGAGTCACTACTTTTCCATGAGAACAACCTACAGTATATAGTTACTCAAAAGCTTATAAATTATCCACGTCAAAAAATGAATATAAATCAGTAGACTGTGGGAAAAGAATTTTGATTTGTATCAGTATAATTATTATCTTTTGTTCTGGATACCTGTTTTCATCTTAACTACTCAGCATTGAATGATAAGTGTCTCAGATTACTCTGTAGACATATTCGGGAGCAGTACAACTGTAAAAACATGCAATTGGAAATCACAGATAAAAAGCTTACCTTCTCGTAGGTGACACTCCATTGAAATTTCATTAATTACACCACTTGTCGCACATTATTGCTAGTGATTAATTATTTTCATCATTTACTTATTAATTATCCTGTGAAAGAATAAGACATATTTCATGAGACAGTTCTAAATGATTTTACTATAATCTCATAAATACTAATATTCTATTACTGCATTTTAGTAGTTTTTAAGTATATTAAAATATCATATATATATATATATATATAATATATATATTATATATATAATATATATATATTATATATTTATATATATATATATATTTATATATATATATATATAATATTATTATATATATATATACAACTGAGGTCCATAGTCTCTGGCATGGGGCGTACATTCCACACGCTTTCTCTAATATCCTAAGGCCCGTCAACCTTGGTTAAACTCTGCTTGTTTCATGCTGTCCGAGATAGAGAGGTGATCACAAACGGTACCAGTAAGCATCCTCTCCTGAAACTCCTGCCCTTTATATTTCCTGCCGTAATCATGCCAATCTTTACTTCAACTTACAAAAACTCTTTCATTCATAGAAAATTTCAAACTCTTTCTGAATCAAATTCCTCTCGTGACTTCTGGCATCTAGCAAATAACATCTCAAACAATTTTTCTTCTACATCTTTCCCTCCTATGCTTCACCCAGATGGCTCCACAGCTGTCTCATCTATTTCTAAAGCTGAACTCTTCGCTCAAACCTTTGCTAAAAATTCCACTCTGGTTGATGAAGTTCCTCCTTCTCCTCCACCCTCTGACTATATTATGCCTGTCATTAAGATCCTTCGGAATGATGTTTTCTTTGCCCTTTCTGACCTAGATCCTCGGAAGGCTTACGGTCCTGATGGAGTCCCTCCTATTGTTCTCAAAAACTGTGCTTCTGTGCTTGCACCCTGCCTGGTCAGACTTTTCCGTCTTTGTCTATCTACTTCCACCTTTCCTTCTTGCTGGAAGTTTGCTCACATCCAACCTGTTCCTAAGAAGGGTGACCGTTCTAATCCTTCAAACTACCGTCCTATAGATTTGACTTCCTGCCTTTCTTAAGTTTTTGAATCTATACTTAATAAGAAGATTCTTAAGCATCTATCTGCTCACAATCTTCTATCTGATCGTCAGTACGGTTTTCGTAAAGGGCGATCTACTGGCGATCTTCTAGCTTTCCTAACTGAATCTTGGTCATCCTCCTTTAGGGGTTTCGGTGAAACTTTTGCTGTTGCCCTTGACATATCAAAAGCTTTTGATAGAGTCTGGCACAAATCTTTAATTTCCAAACTACCCTCATTCGGTTTCTATCCTTCTCTCTGTACCTTCATCTTAAGTTTCCTTTCAAACCGTTCTATTGCAGCTACTGTAGACGGACATTGTTCTTCTCCTAAATCTATCAATATTGGTGTTCCCCAGAGTTCTGTTCGATCACCAACTCTCTTTCTATTATTCATAATGATTTTCTAAGTCTAATTCAAAGCCCTATCCACTCCTACGCTGATGATTCTACCCTGCATTTTTCAACGTCATTTATTAGACGTCCAACTCAACAGGAACTAAGTGATTCACGGAGAGATGCCACCGAGCACCTAACTTCTGATCTTTCTATAATTTCTGATTGGGGCAAAGCAAACCTTGTTTTGTTCAATGCCTCAAAAAACCAATTTCTTCACCTATCTATTCGACAAAACTTACCAGATAACTATCCCCTCTTCTTCAATGACACTCAACTGTCTCCTTCTTCTACAATGAACATTCTAGGACTACCCTTTACTAAAAATCTGAACTGGAAATATCACATCTCATCTCTTGCTAAAACAGCTTCTAAGAAGTTAGGTGTCCTGTGGTGTCTGCGTGCTTTTTTTTCTCCCTCCCAAATGCTTGCTCTCTACAGGAGCCTTATCCGCCCATGTATGGAGTATGTCTCACATGTTTGGTGAGGATCCACTCATACAGCTCTCCTAAACAGGGTTGAGTCAAAAGCTTTTCGTTTCATCAACTCCCCTCCTCTAACTGACTGTCTTCAATCTTTAAATCACCGACGCAATGTTGCTTCTCTTGCTCTCTTCTACCGTTATTTTCATGCTCACTGCTTTTCTGAACTTGCTAACTGCATGCCTCCTCCCCTCCCGCGGCCTCGCTGCACAAGACTTTCTACATTCTCATCCCTATTCTGTCCATCTTTCTAATGCAAGAGTTAATCAGTATCTTTACTCTTTCATCCCTTTCACTGGTAAACTCTAGAACTCTCTTCCTGTTTCTATTTTTCCACTCTCCTATGACTTAAATATTTTCAAAAGAAGAGTAACAAGACACCTCCCGAACTAAATTGTCTCACCCCTCTTTCTTATATTATTCTCTTACTGTCTTCTTTATAGGGACTGGCAACTAAGCGGGCTTTGTGTTGCCCATTTTGTTGTGCCCCTTTGGCCAGTCCTTTGTGATGTAAAATATATATATATATATATATACTATATATATATATAATATATATATATATATATATATATATATATATATATATATAAAATATATATATATATATAAAATATATATATATATAAAATATATAATATATATATATATATATTTTTTTCTCTCTGTAAAAATATACTTTTTCTTATTTGTGATAACGAATACATTCAACGATAAGGCTTGGAATGCACCTGAAAAATATTACTCACATTATATAATTGCGGTAATCATAATAATTATTATATGCATTATTTATTATTTTAATTATATAACGCAATTTACTACTGATTCTACCTGTAGATTATGGATCAAAAACCTACTAATGATCTTTTAGGTGAGGAATTTTCTAAACTCTGTCGTGAAAATCAATCCACATTAACTGACGATAACACTGAGGCACAGGAAGGTATTGAATCTGATTTTGAGGAAAGTAGTGATAGACCTCGTGTTTTGCGTAGCGGTTCGCAACACTTCAGACTTTCATCTGCATCTTTTACCCTTCTTACCTAAAACCCCTACAAACCCAAGCATGTCCCCTCCGACGGAGCAGGTACCCCCGGGGAAGCAGGTAGTAGTAGTTAGGTTCCTTCAAATCCTCAACCACAGGCAGCTGGAGCGATTAAGTTATTACCTACCAGCGCGTCTGTCAGACCCTTTTCGGGAGTTGATGTAGATTACACAGCCCGAGAGTATATTGCCATGTGTGAGGACGTAATGGCTAATTCATTTATTACTGATGCAAGTGACAAAATTTCATTTGTTCGCTCACGTTTACAGCCAGGCTCACGTGCTGCATACCTCATGCAAGCCAGTGCTTTTACAGAAACCCAAGCGAACACATTTTTTAGAATCCTTTGGGAGTAACGCAAAGCATAGTTTAGTGAAAGGAGTTAATTTAGCTGTTGAGACTTTGCTAAGCGGTGCTGCTACCACTGATTTGTTAGATGCACAGGTGGAAACAAACCGGATTTTCGTAGATTTCATCCAGTATTTGCAGGAGAATGATGACGGGACACAGGGAGATAACATTTCACTTAGTAACAATCGCAAATTCCTTGAATTCTTTGCATACATAAGTTGCTAAGAGGTACCTTCCGGAAAAACTCTCTGTCTCTTAACTATAGTCCCCAAGAAGTACTGCATGATTTTGTATTGAAATTAAAAACCAAGATAGAAGAGAAAGATGGTAACATACGAACAACTGTGTCATCTGTAGCCACTACTCAGCCTGATATAGCCGGTAGGGATATAGATGTATCTTATAAAACAGTTGCAGCCATCCCTAGTTCTCAACAAAGACCTATCTTTACATGCCTTTATTGTCAACAAGAAGGACACACTGCAAATAGGTGTTTTATTAAAGCTAAGACGCTAAGAAGCTATCAACGCTAAAGAAAACTTGAAGCCGCCTCAAGGCAATTACCTGCTCAAAAACCCTCAAAACGGAAACAGAACCTCTACTGGTACACATGATCGCGCACGATCGACGACTGTTAACCGTAATCCCGCAAGAAGGGAAATATACTGGTTCGGGAAAAACACTGCTGTTTCCCCGATGCAGCACAAATACGCCCTTTACTGTGTTATCCATGAGTGTTACGGACACTCTACGGAGAATTGCTATGCGGTTTCAAATTTAAAGACTCGAATGCGTCAGTACCGTAATAACACTCAGTCGGGGGAGGACGCACGCCCAGCACAAACCAGACCAGGCTAGTAAATACAAAGGGTATAATTGATAATACTGCAACTCGGTTGAAGGACAGAAAAATCTCTCATTTTTAAATTTTGCCGCTTGCATTTCAACCCCAATATTTGGCTCTACCCAACCAGATTAGGGTCCGTGAGAGCATCGTTCGCGGTGGGACACAGGCGCAGCTGTTACCGTGCTATCCGAGAAGGCTTCCCTTTGCACTAAAACGCGCGTCCCGTGGCAGCCGCTGGCCTCTTAAACCAATGATCTCAATATAATGGGAGTTATAGCGACCCTTTCCTAATATTTAGGAGTTGTTCGTCTGCCCGTTAGGTTGGGAAAAGGTACGCCTACTTTTCGTTTGAACTTTTACGTGGTTCAAATTTTTAAACGTTGCCCTCGGACGGATATTGGGTTTAGCGTCTTTGAGAACGAACCGGGTGAAAATACATCCAGATACCAATACCATAAGGTTCTTAGCGGAAGAATTTCAAAGCGATGGATCAACCCATTTGCTAACTTCCCAAAATAAGGTATTTCCTTTGTAATGCACCACCCGTACCTAGTGTTTGGGTTTTTCTACTGATGAATTAATAAATTGAACACCGCCTAAGTCTGAAACAAAATTCCCGCGTAGACTCTGCTAAACCCTGCCTCCCAAATTCGTATCATCAGACATCGGTAACTGACCTAAGGAAATGTGGAAAATCGTAAAGGCCACGGTAATTGGTAATCATTTAATTCCCACCGTGTGGAAATGCACATTCCCGTAACAGTCCCAAATACCACCGTGGGTTGTGACATCTGTATAAGAAGGCCCCAGCCAAGTGAACAGACAACAGTGGAAGCAACCCTAAGTGAAATTCGTGAAGGAAATAAAAGCCGTCGCTCTTGTTGTTAATGCGACTGGCGGTCCTGTCAAACTTCGGACAGGTGTATATTAAAAGCCGTGCGTTAGCTTTTGAAAAAACAGTAGTGCCAGAGCCTTTAGACTTACCTACAAGTTTTGTCAGTTCGGTAACTCTGTCGTCCAGCAACTAAAATTTGGCTCAAGCACAAACGTTTGATCACTTGTCACTATTGTGGGACTTCCCGAGCACAGGTCTTCTTGTTAGAATGCTAAACCCGGTACCGTGTTGTATAGCCTTGCCCGGAGAACCGTTAGGTTCAACTGATAAAACTAACCACCACATTAAACTTAAACCTGGAACACATCCTTATAATTCCAGCATATCGTCTACCTCACAGTCAAAGTATAATTGTTGATGAGCAAATTTAAAGATATGTTGCCATCAGGGTGTTATCCCAAAATTTCCCCGTTCCCCGTGGAACTCGCCTCTATTCTCGTTCCTAAAAAGGACGGACAGTTTAGACTGTAATTGATTTCAGGCGAGTAAATGAAGTCACGGAGGACCCATAGTATCCTTTTCCTGTCCTAAAAGACTTGTAATATCATTAGGACCTGGTAACACTATGTTCAGTACCCTTTGATTTGGTTAGTTGCTACTTGCAGGTGCCGATGGCTCCGCATCTAGGGAAGTTACTGCCTTTAGCACTCCTAGTGGACACTACAAGTGGCTCAGAATGCCATTTGGTTTAAAGTCAGCCCCTATTACTTTTCAATGAATGATTAAAAATAATTTATTTCCGATATGTGGGCAAAAATGTCTATGCCTCCCTTGATGATTTTATAATTTGCAGCAAAGACTCGGAGTCTCATTTTGCTAATTTAGAGGCAATACTCCTGAAGTTGAAAGTGCTGGACTCAAGGCTAAACTGACAAATTTGTGAATTCCTTAAGTCTAAAATCACCTTTTTAGGCCATATGGTAGATGGTGATGGATTCCCTACAATGTCAGATAAAATAACTGGAGTTACAAATTCCCGCGACCTCAGAATGTAGACAATGTCCGCTCTTTTTTTTGGGTTGTGGGGTTACTATAGATCATTTATACCCAAATTTTGCAGCGGTTGCATCGCCCTTAACAAAACTATTAAAAAAGGGACGTGTACTTTAACACTGGAACGCTGTACATGAAAAATCTTTCCAAAATCTAAAAGTCGCCCAAAACTACTCCCCCTGTCTTGGCATTCCCAAACTATATGGTTTCTTTTGTTCTTTACAGGGATGCCTCTGCATAAGGCTGGGTGTTGTATTGATGCAGACTGACGCACGCGGAAAAAAAATCGCGCTGTTGCGTTCGCGAGTAGAACTTTACTTCCGGCAGAGTCTAATTACTCAGTAACTCCCTGGAATCACTCGCAGTTGTCGGGGGCTCTAAAATTTGTTAGGGGTTTATATCCTAGTTATGATATAACCGTATATACTGATCACGCAGCTGTCACTGTACTTTTTTAAAGGAAAAAAACCTTTCAGGAAGACTCGCGCGTTGGTTTTGACAATACAGGAATTCAATCCAACTTTTTTAAATACTTGCCAGGTCGAGCCAATGTTGTGGCTGATGCGGTATCTATAATGTACATGTTTTGGGCTAGTGACGGACAAATCCCCTTTTAGTTAAATTTTTTCACTACATGAACTAGCTGTTTTCCCAACGTCCCAAAAGAGTGTGGAGTAAAGTGTATTTTGCTCGGAATCGGGAGACCGGTCAGCATTACCTACAATGCCCCTTCCTTTTTCACAATTTTTTCTTACCACCAGATCAGGTCCTTTGTAGATTTTGGCCAAATAAGCGGACCCAGGTGAGCCAGTTTGGATACCTGAGTCATTTTGTACCTGTGGTACTGCAACTAGTTCATGATGCTGTAAAGGCCCGGGCACCCGGGAAAGAAGCGTACTCTTTCTGCGGCACGCACTAGTTATTTTGGCCTAAAATGCGGTTAGATATTGACGCATATGTAGCTAAGTGCGTGAAATGTGCTGGGGCCCTAAGGGTACGGTGCCAAAACCAACACCAATTTTGGAATATCCAGCTCCTGAGCGTCCTGGGACACTGTTGCTATTGATCCATTACAGCTTCCCTTTTAATCGTCAAAGGTCTAAATACCTGTTAGTATGTGTTGAATCACTTCTCAAGGTATGTTGTTTTGGCCCCTGTGATGGATAAAACTGCCAAAGCGATTGCACACGCATTGATCACCAACTTATTTTGGGCCATTTCTCAACTCCCGAGTTTTAATGAGGACAATTTCGCGGAAATTATAAATGCGCTTCTTAATGAAATTGTGGGTAGTTCAACACAACAACAAACATTCACGGTAACTTATCACCCTGCCAGAACAGTTTAGTGAGGTGCGAATAGGAAAGTCCTGGAAGCTTTTTCACCCAGTTGTTGGTGGGTTGCTTAATAGTTGGGTAGATTGGTTACCCCATGTTGCTGTTTGCGTTTAAATTTCCCAATATTGTGAGTCGACAGATCAACTTCCTTATTTTATTATTTTTAGTATGGAGTAAAAGACTCCCATATGGGCTTGCTTAGTAGGCCCTCAAAAACCTGTGTACAATGTTGATGATTATGCTAACTGTCAACTTAAAGTTTTCTCAAACCTTATATTCCGTGTCAGAGATAAATTACAGGCTTCCAAGATGCTATTAGCTCGCAACAACACCGGCGCTTCTGCACTCGTTCAAATCCGGGTTGGTGACTGTCATGATTCGAGTCCCGGAACGAAAAATCTAAATTAGCTCCTAAATGTTTGGGGTCCGCACCTGGTAGTTAAGCAACTCCATGGAAATAAGTTTGATATATTGGATCCGTGGTTAAATACATTAGGAGTCATTCACAGTGATCGACTTAAAGGACCAATGGGCCAAGCCTGATTTATGCTAAGTAGAAACTGCTAAATTTTGCGATTGCTATCCGGCTGAAACTAACAAATCTAATGCTCCTACTGACCAAACTCAGCATATAATTTACGCCCGCGTAATTTATTGCTTGTCTTTTCATTGTCTTTCTTGGACAACTTTCGTGATGTTATTTTTGGTATAGGAATAAATGCATGAGTTTTTTTGGAAGATCTCCCGGTAAAGGTTCTTTCATCTTAACTCCTTATCTCCTTTATTGATAACCTCAAACCATTTTTAAATTTCATAAAAAAGCAGAGCTTTAATCGAGCTTTTACTGTGTTAGAACAAGCACTCCCTGCTTTGACTAATACGGTTAATTTCTTGTAAGAACTAACAAAAAATTACTTTAAAAAATAGGTTTACGCAGCGCATGGAAGAGGAAATGCTTCACTCTTTTCTTTTTGATTTTATGCATGCCTAGGAAATAGCGAAGTAGAATTGCAGTTAACACCCTTGTTTAAAAAGGTATTCAACACTGTTTCCCTCTCTTTAAATCAGTGCTAACGTCAGATACCGTTGTTAAACATGTTCCTTTCCAGCCAAACATGTGTTTGAAGTTCACAAAGTAAAAATAAAATAAAGGTACATACAAAAATAAAGGAAATGGTTCATAATGGAAATATTTTTTTAAATGGTGGGAATGGAATTTTAATCATAATGGAATAATTTATAATTTCCATTTTTATTGAATGAATCTGTTATGATACTGAATCAAAACCCAAATACTGTGTAACTGTGGTGTTGATTAATAGTAAATATAACCAATATTCTACCCGGAATCATGTCTGATTTGGTTAGGGTCGTACAGAATATTTGAACCTGTATTTTGGCCCCGCATTTTCTCTTTGCCTTCTTTCCTAAAGTTACGGTATTTGTGAAGTGGTGCTAACTCAGGCAAATGCTTCTCAGGCCTTATCGTATGTCCTTACACCACTTGATTTTTACGACCATTCTTCCAAAAGTTTCTTCGGACATCACTATTTCTTCTTTACACAAACATTCTATGTGTCTGAGTATGTCCCCAAGGTGCAGTGTATCAGAAAGTTTCCGGTCATTTCACAATTCTTATGGCTAGCTTTTTTCGCTCTGACTATTTGAATACCTTTCCTGAAAAACTACACGAAGGATTTGTAGCTAATTTCACTGCTCGACTTTCCTTATTGACAGCTTGAAGTATATACATTTCTCAAGCATTAATATGTCACTAAACCATTTTGAGCTTATATTCTCTAATTTCTCAGAATTGGAAACAGCCGTACAGGACTCTTTACCTGTCTACCTTAACCCGGTGTAATTTTCCTTCCAAGATTATGCCAATCATAATCATCATTATCGTAGTAATTCCACTTTGCCTTTTTGTTTGGAAGGCCCTATCTTTGTATGTTCTCCTGATGGGCAAAATCCGATAATATCAGGTAAATACATAATTGAACATGGTTGGCACATATCTCTAGGATGGCGCGAGGACGCGTCAGGTAAAGGGGACCGAGCGATGTTGACCTTTGTTGGTACATCTGTAATTCCCTACATTTATATTTTTCATGCATGCACCATTTTTGCTAATCAAAGTAATTATTTTAGAGATTGGTATGACGGTTGTCACGCCCCATGATATGCCGCTAGATGGCAGCATCTCACGGAGACGGAGACCACACCCTGTTACCTGATACCCTGGGTGGGCACCCCCCGCAGCGCCCTGTGGAGACACCAGACACGACGGGGGTCAGAGCAGGATATGCATTCGTGTGGTCCGGACGTGTGTGTGTGATACGTGAACATTTTGTTTTGGTGAATACCTTTTGGCATTGAATAATAACAGAGGACTTTAATTACCCGAGTTGTATTCGACTGATTCACTCTGTTAATAATAAAAATAAACTATAAAACCACCTGAGTATTTTTCTAGCCCGCTCGGCCCACTCCTCCACTATTACCAATTGTAAGTGTAAGTTAGTGAACAAAATGGAGCTAACAGCCGTCGGGAAAATTTAAAAATAAGGGGGGTGGCCCCCTTGGTTGGGGGGTCCAAAACCCTGGGGGGCCAATTAAAGGCTGTTGCGGTTATGGGAAACCTAAAAAATTGGTTCAGAGTAAAGGTTTAGTGAACAAGCGGAGAAAAGGAAAAAAAAAATCCAAAA
>JACEEZ010025553.1:0-7500 GCA_016584305.1 Chionoecetes opilio
CTTCTCTCTCTCTCTCTCTCTCTCTCTCCCCCCTTTTTTTGTCTATCTTTTTAAAAGTAACCTGTCTTTTTATATCCCCCTTTCCCTTTTTTTTTTCCTCTCACTTCATTCTCTTTATTAGTTTTCTCTCACCTTTCCCTTTTTCCCTTTTCCCATTCCTTCTTATTTCTCTTTTTCTCCCTTTTCCTCTCTCTCTCTTCTCTCTCTCCTCTCCTCTCTCTCTCTCTCTTCTCCCTCTCTCCTTTTTTCTCTCTCCCCTTCTCTGACGACATTTTTTTTTGTAAAATTGCGGTCAACGCTTGAGAAGGGAACACTTGATGCGGTTTGTCCGGTTTGTCTGGGGGACAAGGGGACAAGGGAAAAGAGATTTTCATACGGTATGACCTATACCCTGATTGTTTTTTTGTGACTTGGGACGCAAATGTCTTGGGTCAAAGACTCATTCACAAGGCCCCAGTACCTTTTGCCCCGCACCCAGGGAGAGTAAAAATTTTCTACTTCTTTTGATATCTGCCATTTTAAAAAAGCTGTCCACAAAGTTATACATGAGGGGCGGTTTTAATGAATTTTAAAGTTATATATTTTTTCAGAGTTCATAATGCCCTTTATTTAAGTTTTTTTACAATGTTTTATGTGATAATCTTATAGAACAAAACTTTTCCGAAGAAACAGTTATCCTTTATAATTTTAAACATGATATACTGGGGTAAGCCTTGAGAATTTCCCCTTTCGGGTGAAAGGGGGCTTGGCGCCCAAGATGGCGCCCCGAGCGTTTAAATAGGAAACCTATGAAGGCGCTCCCCTCTCTATGTGGTCCCTAGGGGGAGTTTTTAAGTAACAGGAACTACCCGTGTGGGCCGTGTAGGTCTCACCCCTCTTGAAACTTGCTTATTTTCTTATGTTCTTATGCCCTAGGTACCCTTTATAACTTTATCCTTCTCTGTTTTTTAGCATATATATATTATATTATATTAAAATATATATATTATTATATATTATATATATATATATTATATGAATAATATATATATATTATATATATTATATATAATAAATATATTATATATATATATACAAAGAGAGGGGGGAGAGAAAAGAGGAGGGAGGAGAGAGAGGGGGGGAAGGAGGGAGACGAGGGGAGAGAGGAGGGAGAGGGGGAAGAGGAGAGAGAGAGCGCGCGCCCCCCTCGCATGGTCCTGCCCCCCGTCATACCTCGGCCTTTTGACAGGGTTCAAGCCAAAAGCCCAGCGGGGTAGCCCGGCGAAAGCCCCTGAGGCTGCTGCAAGGACCCTTTTAACCTCTCCAGCAGCGGCGTGAGGGGGGGATGTGCGTCATGTAAAAGGGCCCACAGGATGCAACTCCAGCAACTGGACGTTACGCCTCAACCACGGGGAGTTCGGTCGATTCGGGCCCTATTTTTTTTTTGGCGTGAGACTTTTTGGGCCAAAGGACGTTTAGGCCCTAAGCGTTTAGGCCCTGAGATGTTTATGCCCCAGGACCTTTAGGGCCCTGAGGTTTTTTGGCCCGTGCAGGGATGTGAAAAATATTGTAGCCCCATTTTCGCACCGGCCACCGATTAATCGATTTTAAGAACATTTTACCGATAAATACGACCTTTGGTAAAAATAATGTATTCCATATATGGACTTTAATTCCCTTTTAAATTACTTTAAACATTACATAAGGTTTCACATCAAATTTACATATATTAAAAATATATATATTATATATATTAATTAATATATATATATATATATAAATATATATATTATGCGTTTTCACAATTATACATGTTCACATCACACTACTAGGGCCCATCACACAAAAATAAGTGTCACACCCTGCAACGGTGCACAATCACACAACCCCCATCACCACTGGTTTTTAAAATATCACAGCCACTTTAGAACCCAGCACACCACAAAGCCTTAAGGAAGAACATAAAACATCAGAAAATAAGGAATACAAAGACCCGAGGCCTACAGTGGTAGTCCTGCACCAACCACCTACACCCCCCTTTCTCCCCCTCCCTGAAAAACCCATCCCGCTCCCTTTTAAAGCTCCCCAATGACCCAGCACTAACTAACTGCTACTGAGGGGCCCTTCCATTCATTCACCACCCTATTTGTGAACCAGTTTTTCCCATTTTCCCTTTTTAAACTACGTTTTCCAGCTTGAATCCGTTACTTCTTGTTTTAAACCCGGTTAAAAGCCGTAGGAACTTTTTTACCCCCTCCTTTTTTAAATCCCTTTATCCACTTAAAAACTTCTATCAGATCGCCCTTTCTCTGCGCTTCCCAGTGAGTGTAATTTTTTAAAAACTTTAATTCCTCTCATAACTAAAGTTACGCATCCCTTGTATCATTTTTGGGCATCCCTTTTCTGCACTTTTCTAAACAACACTAACCTCCGTTTTTAAAAGGAGACCAAAAATGAATGGATTTGTTGGGGGGGCCCCACAGAGCCAGATAAAGCTTTTGAAAAAAAATTCCCCATTCTACTTTTAAAAAACTTTGGAAAGAATCCAATATCATTTGCTCTATTTCTGGCCCAAAACATTGTTTCCTAGGTAGAGGGCTGGGTCACCCTCACTCCAAGTCTTTTTTACCTTTGTCTTTTCAGCGATACATTGCTTATGGTGTATCTATTACCAGGGTTTTTTTTCTACCAACATTCATAACGCTACATTTATCAATATTAAATTCCATCTGCCATCTGACTGCCCACTCGTTAAGTTATCTAAGTCTCCCTGCAATATGTTTACGTCAGACTGTGATCCAATAATCCTACCTAACTTAGTATCATCAGCAAACTTGCTGATATCACTGCTAATCCCACTATCCAAGTCGTTGATGTAAATCAAAAAATAGTAATGGGCCCAAAACAGACCCTTGTGGAACTCCACTTGTCACCAGTCCCCATTCAGATTGGAACCATTAATTGTAAACCCTTTGTTGCCTATTACTTAGCCAAGCTCTGATCCAATGAAGAACCTTCCCATCTATACCATGAGCCCTAACCTTATTTAAGAGTCGCTCGTGTGGTACTTTGTCAAATGCCTCATTAAAGTCCAGATATATTATATCATAATCCTTATCATTATCTGCCGTCTCATAAACTTTCCTATAAAAACTCAATAAATTGGTGAGACATGACCTACCCTTGGTGAATCCATGTTGTGAATCATTAATCAAACTATGTTTATCTAAGTGCTCTCTAATGTTTTTTTGCAATAATAGATTCCAATAATTTACCCACCACTGATGTCAGACTTACGGGTCGATAATTTGACTTTAGTCCTCTGTCTCCCTTCTTAAATATGGGAACATTTCCTTTCCTCCACAATAATGGCACATCGCCTATCTCAACCGATTTCCTAAAAATGTGCACTAACGACTCACTAACAACACACAGCCTCACTAACAACTCACAGCCTTGCACTACAACACACAATTCATTCATCAAGGTCTAATTTACCGAAATAATTGTAGGCAATAGCTGCATAAGTCTCCGCGAGTCCGCGTCCACGAGCCGTACAACGGTAAAAGTCCAACTGTCATGCAAAGGTCAAATTATCGTACAAATACGATAATTGTCGTACAATTCACATAAAAATTTTAAATTATTAAAATATATTATTAAAAGAAATTGTAATAAATGAACACATATGATTACAATCTAACATACGGATTTATCTAGTCTAACTTAGTCAGGATGTAAAAAAAAAAGGTTTGATTACAGAGTAGGTGCATCACTCTATACATGGTGCTGCGAGGTGACTACAGGCAGCCATAAGTTGTGAAGTTTTTATTTCTGTATTGATGTACTGATCCCATTGTGTAAAAAGGCGACCCTGCATGTTTTTAAAATGTTTTTTTATTTTTTTATATCGCTTTAATTTGCGTTCCTTTACTAACAGTACTTGCCCCGTTACTAGTGAGGCCTCTGTGTACAGCAATTCTATTACTTTGTAAAACTGTTCATTTGCACGGCCACGACTGTTTAGTCTTCTGTGCCAACCCTCAACGTCATTATTGGTGCGGACACTCATGTTAAAAACACTCCATGTGTCTGGACTCCACCTTCTGCTGTCTATCCATGTGTTCCTGATATAGGCAATCAAGTTTTGTACTTTAGGGTCAGCAAGTTGTGCACGTGAAGCGAGTTTCTCAAATGATGGGTTGATGTGCTCTGCAGGAATAGCAAAGGGCAAGTATCTCTTTAATATAAGAATGAATGGCCCCAGATGTCATGTATGGCACTCGAAGTCCAATGGAATCTGCCTTCCTCCACACTGCCTGTCGCCAGTGGAAGCTACATCCCTTTATAGTGATGTCAGGAAATACATTTGTCACTGCTCCCCAAAAACCAGCCTCAAAATCAGTCACTAACATCTGTAGCTTCACCTCTGGTAAGACTCTCTCGATGCACTGCAAGACCTTTTTATAGTCTCTCTTGCGTTTCCTACTCATTAAAACAAAGACTAGTGGGACTTGTTTCAGTTGTTCCTCTCCTTTTACAAAAGCATGAATTGAGTAAAGTTGAATGAAAGGAGCCTTTACAATACGGAATGTTCCATCGCAATACCAAGTTCTGGCATCTTTCAGTATATCCCTCTGTCTTGAACTTGAAAAGATTAAGTGGCGGGCGTCATCAACAAAAAAATCAATTAACAGGAAGTCATCTGGTATGTGGTCTTTATCGGTGTCAAATGTAACTTTGTAACAATGGATACAATGTTTGTAACTTGGATGCTTTGGTCTCCTATCTAGTCTGTTTCTATTGGCAGCTCGTGAACGGTTGGAAGGATTAGGTAGGCTGCAAGGTAACGGATCTGAATTAGTGTCCCTAGCCATCACTTATTCTACGATAGTCATTGCCGATCTGAATACTTCGTTCTTAGCTCGTCTCTTCACCTCAGCACAGGTCTTGAGCAGCTGGTCCCGTCCTGGCTCGGCAGGATGGTTGTGCGAGTGTAAAGAAGGCGTAAATGTGTAACTATCTTCAATTATTTTCGTCTTTCTCTCTGCGTGCGTCACGATCGGTCACGATAGTGATATATATATATAATATATATATATATATATATTATATATATATATATATATATATATATATATATATATATATATAAAACTGGTACTATACATATAGGGTGAAATATATGTGAAATAACACCGTATTGTGAAATGAAAATACGAGGTTGAGTTGTAGACTGGTCTAGGTAAGTCAAGGAGTTGGGTCGAGGTCGTTTCGGCCGTGAGACGATTCGGCCATTTGTCAGTTTAGGCGTCACGGCCTAAATTACATACGGCCGAAACGACCTGGACCCCCCCACGGGCACCACCCTCCCATGCTACCCGTGCGGCCCGCAACATAAACAACGTGCAACGTGCGGCCCGCAACATTTTTTCTTCAGGTGACTGCCCTTCGCGAGGACGGAACTTTACCTCCGCTCCTTCCTACCGCGCTATGGTCGACTGTGGAACACCTTGGTGCGCCAGACCGACCTGTACCTCACCACGTCCCTGCACGTCTTCAAATAGGGCATAAATGTCTGGCTGCGAGCGGAACCAACGCAATAAAAACATGTAATAAAAATAATGACTAAACATTTTTATTATAAGATTAATGTTATATATTAGTATACTTTCTTTATATATGTGTATATCTATTGGCTCACGCTGTCACAGGCTCAAATTAAGTAAACACACCGTAACTTTGCCCTTTACTTAACATTAAATAGCCGTCACCAACATATGTCAATAAAGTACACAGGTCGCTGGATCACAAACAAATAATACGTTGCCACAAGGAAGACAACGTAACGTGGAGGACGTGTGAAGCAGCACCGAACCAGGAGGACGAGTCGTAGGGTTACTAAACCTCGTAACCCATGCAGGTAGAAGAGGCGGCAGGCCAGGGCGTAAGTGAGGTCCGTAGCTCCCTGTAACCCATGCAGGTAGACGAGGAGGAGGAGGACCAGGACGTAGTCAGGTCCGTAGCTCCACGAGTGCTGTGTGGAGTGAGAGTGCGGTCGCAGGAATCTATCGCTGTCCCGGTCCATCCTCGTTATATACCCGACGGTCCACGTGACTCCTGTGACGTGGCCGTGAAGAAGGTGCCCCCTTTGGTGGTGATTCATTGAACCGCCTTGCTTCGAAGCTTCGGGGGGTACCTGGAACTGTCGCCGATAACGGCGACTGTTCCAATTTTTCACGTCGGCGGGAGTTCCAATTGTCGGCGACAGTTCTAGTTCTTGATCTTGATATTACAGTACCCAATATATCATTTAATAAGCTTTTAATCATGTTTCTGCATTCAGGGATTAAATACCAGCAATAACTTGAACTATCAAAGGCTTTCAATGGGAGAAATATACTTGTAAAGTTGTCAACACCCTTCTCCTGACTCCGCCCCCTTGGAGACTTGACCTGGCGCAGCATCGCAAGCGACGCAAGGCGATCGCAATAGTACGGCCCTAGGTGTCTTGAAGACATCTTCACCTCCCTCTCCTTAATGGGGAGTTTTCTAATAAGCTCACGCTCAAGCCTGTCTCTCAGGCTGTCACATCTTCTGCTCTGTGAGGCTGAATGATCTATCATTTACCGTAAATTCTCTGTACTTCTTTGGGACATATCAGAATTACCCTTTAATACAAACAACTGAAACAGTTCTTAATAAAAAAAAGTAGTTTATCATTTTATTGTCTGCACTTGGTGAAAATATTGGCAAAACAATTGAATACTTGAAAACTCAAAATCTTTAAAAAATCGTCTTTTCATAAAAAAAACAAGTTCACAAGGGTTCAGNATTTTTTCCCCCCTTTTCTTTCTTTACGCCCCCCTTATCATGACCCAGACACCAAAATGAGAATTAAGTTTTGAGAAATTCGTAAAGGAAGAGAAGCTGAGTGGGAGAGCGGGAGGAAGTAGAGATTTTCTCTCTCTCTCTCTCTCTCTCTCTCTCTCTCTCTCTCTCTCTCTCTCTCTCTCTCTCTCTGTGTCTGTCTATTGGAGTGAAAATTAGAGGAAGGAGTAAGGAAGGTCTAGAAAATAAAAAGATAATGGAATATAGATAAGGCATAGAGGCCATAATAACGATAACAGATAAGGAGTAGAGGCAATAATAAGGATAACATGAATACTAGGGATAAGATAACAGGGATTAACAGAAGGGAATTAGTAAAGGAACTCAAAACAGAAAAAGCAAAGGAACGAAAAAATGTGTGGATCTAAAAAAACGGCAAGAGCAACATTGATAGAAAGGGAAAGAAGAGAGAGAGAGAGAGAGAGAGAGAGAGATGGAGGAGAGATGAGAAGAGATGAGAGAGAGAGAGAGAGAGAGAGAGAGAGAGAGAGAGTAATAAATACAGCAGTGTTCACGCCGGGGTACAATAGTAACATGTGATGAAGTGACCACCTTTCTGCCGCAGTGTTCCTAACGGCGCGGTGAAAAGAATAGTGGTGTGGTGTGTGGTGTGGTGTGGGGGGGGGGGGG
>JACEEZ010025553.1:12500-32517 GCA_016584305.1 Chionoecetes opilio
TATTCATTATTGGTTGGGGCGAAATTTTTATTTTGCCGAATAACCCTCAAATATACGACCAAAAAAAAATTCCCCGCAACGTGAGTTTTTCTTTACCCCAGCAAACCACCCAACACCACAACAATAGCACCAACAAAACAGCAAAAGTAACAAACCCCCACAACACCCCAACAAAACACCAGACAATAAAACCCCCAAAACCACCCAAAAAAACACAAAAATAAAACCACCCCAAAAAAATAACCCAGCCATAGACCACTGTAACAGTGGGCTATGCACCAGCACAATAACACCAAAACACAAAAATAATAACACCAGCAAGGGTATATCTTTGGCCATCACCCCCCCCTACACAATCATTTTTTACTACCCCCATTTTACCAACAGCCACAAGACCCTACCCCATAAACCATTAAAGTAATCCTTTTTCCCTCTTCTCTCTCTCTCTCTCCTCTCTCAAGTCTTTTTCCTGACTCTAACTCAAAGGGAAATCAAGCACAAGAGAGAGGGAGGGAAGGCAAGGGGATACTTTTTTTATACGCTATCGTGTTTTAGACAGTTTTGTTTTTCAAGGAAATTAAATATTTTTCCCTTTAAGTTTTCGTTGGGTGCGTTTCCTGTTTTATTGCCCAAATTCTGGTGGAGTTTAAAAAGGAGAGAGAGAGAGAAGAAGAGAGAGGAGAGGGGAGAGAAAGGAGAGAGAGAGAGAGAGAGAGGGGAAGGGAAGAGAGAGGAGAGAGAGAGACTGCAAACAAAAACCTAAAATAATTTTCAGGCACTTCAGATACTACGAAAGTAATAAAAAAATACGGGGACACACTACACACAAAAAAGGGAAACACACACCACAAAACCACAGTTATAAGCCAAAAATAATATAAAAATATTTTTTTAAAACGAGGTTACAAAAAAAAATAATGAGTTTTTGAATGAAATCAAGTGGGTCAAAGAAGAGAACCCTTTTCTTTCGTCTTGCGTCTTGTTTTTGTTTTTTTTGTTTGGAGAACGTCTGTCTTGTCTTACGTTGGGTCAGTGTTGGTCGGGCCTTTTTTTTGCTAAGTCAAATAAACACCTGGCAAACCTGTCAGGAATGTCTGGGGTTTATCGACCGGGAAAAAAAACAGTTTTTGGGGTTTGGAAATTTCCCATCTTTTTTTTTGGGACCGGGTAATTACTTTTTTTTGGTCCTAGGGGACGGACGTATATTTTTTCAGCCTGAATCAGTGTTGTGTCCGGGCACCCCCCCACGTGCCTGGTGGTGGTGGTGGTTGTAGTGGTGTGGCAGTGGGGTTGTGGGAGGGCAGGGTTGTGGGTTTTCGTGGCAGTGGCAGGCCCAGCACTTCTGGCGGGGGGCTGTTTCTGCCCCTGTTGTTTTGGGTTGCGCTATGGTGACGCGTTGTTGCAGCTGTCGTTTTTTTGCCCTTGTTCTCGCACTGCAGCCCCTGTGCGCCGCGTTCCCGCTGCGCTTTACCCCCGCAGACGGGGGGCGATGGCGTCCTTGACGGCCCCACCTGGGCTGGCGGGCCCTGATGGTGACCCTCTTGGTGGGGTGTCGGTGGGGGGCGGCACGTCACCTCACGCCGGGGTGTTCCCCGGCAGCTTAGGAGCGCGCGCCCCCACCACCCCCACGTGGCGCCCGCTCAGGGGCAACCTCCACCACCGCCACGCACGCCGCCCCGCGCACGCCGACCCGGCTGCCTCGCGGTCTTGGCCTTGGGGTCCTGCAGGTGCCGCGTCAGGTCCTTTGGCGGCGCGGACCCTGGCTTGAGGCCCCGCAGCACCACCCCCTGCGACAGGGTCGTGAGGGGGAGGCCCCCCCCCCCCAAAAGCCAACGAAGGGGATTTCTGGCACAACTTTTCCAGCTGCGCCGCCGGGCCCCATCAAGTGGGCGCAGTTTGGCGCCACGACAAGGACACGTCCCCTGTGTCCTCCACCCCCCGAGTCCCAGCGTCAGGGGGGGGCGTGGGGGAGGGAGGGGGCGCAGCGCTGCCTCTTTGCCCTTGGCCTGACTGCCCGGGGGCCCCCCGGGGGGGGCGGTGGCCCACGGGCCTTTTCCCGGGTGCTCCTCAACAATCACCGCAATAATTTTTTTATCCTTTTTTTTTCTTGGTTTTTTTTGGGCAGACGACCTGCCGCGGCGGCGCTCTGTCTTTGTTTGGCCGTCACGGACCGGCGGCGGCGGGGGCGGACGCAGCTCTTGGCCCCGGCTGCTGGACGGCAGTGCCGGCAAAGGGGGTGTCCTGGCAACGGATGCCCCAACTCTTTTAGGTTCGAGGACTGTGCTTTGGTGGCGCGATTGATTTATCCAAAGATAGTTTTGGGATTTTTTGGGGGGAGGGCGGTTCCCCCGGGCACTACAGGCAGGGCCGGGGAGGACCTCGGAAATGGGTCCTGGGGGCGGCCCAGTGCTCCTCCGGCAGGGCGGGCGATGCCTGCTGCTCCCTCTTTAGTCGGGCACGAGCACCCCGACGTTTCCAGCCGGCCCTCGCGTCTTTTTTTTTGCGGGGCTTTCCCCCGGGGACAGCTTGGCGAGGTCCCGAAAGCCTTTTTCAGGCCCGGGGAAACCCGCACGAGCGCCTGGGTTTTCCATGGCCCTTTTACTAAAGTGCTTTACAGTCTGGGAGTCAGACCAAGACTTTTTTATACCCACCAGTGGCCCGCGTTGACGCAGGTCCCCAATAATAAAAATTTCCTACAACCAGTTTGGAGTTGGCAAATAGCAACAAATCCTTTTTTGGCACACACTCATCATCACACACATCTTCACTACTAGTGTCTCTAACTCCAAGCTCACGGTGATTGGCTACTACAGTGTCTGCCTAGATCCAAGCTGGCGTCAGTAAGGGTCCCGGGGTTCCAATATGTTCAACTCCAACCTCGCGTCAAGGAACCTCTCACCCCACACCCATCATCATCATCATCAGCAGCAGCATTACCACATTAGTGTCCCATACTCAAGCAGTACTGAACGAATCCTGCCCCAGTGTGCTATACATGACGATATTATAAAGGTATTATTCTCTCTAAAAGCCTAAAAAGAACCATTATGTAACTATTATTTTTGTGATGATTCTGAGTTAAATAACATCCTTACTCCATTTGATTTGAAAATAATGTCTTACAATATAAATAGTTTGTCACGTCACCTAGACTCTTTCTGTGATCAATGCTTAAATGTAACCAAAATAATTTAATGTTATAGGATTTGTGAAACAAGACTCAATGATGATATATCTGCATTTTACCATCTGGACGGTTACAATCCCCTTCTTACAAAAACAAAAAAACCAAAGGTGGAGGTTTAGCTCTCTACATACTAAAAAATGTTAAAGGGGTATTATGCCAGGATTTATCTCTTCAATTGACTCATATCGAATCCTTATTCATAGAGTGTACCGGTACAAACAGATTTTTAGTTGGAATGCTATACAGGCCCCCTAACGAAAGCTTTCATGATTTCATATTATCTCTTGAACACCACCTAGAATTTATTACATCGCAGCAATATTTACCTTGTTACATAATGGGAGACTTTAACATAAATCTATATAAGCAAAAAGACAATAATGTAAATGAGCTACTGAATTTACTGTATTCTTACTCTTATTTTCCAGTAATTACAAAACCTACCCGTGGGGACAGATACATCAGCATCAATAATTTGATCACATTTGGACCAACGACTTACAAAACCTTCAGGCCAGTGGTATTATGTACACCTCTATTAGTGATCACTTCCCAGTCTTTAGCTCCTTTTCAGTTCCCCAACATAATGATCGATCCTCATACATCTCAATAACTAAAAGGGTATTAACGAGTGAATTCATTAGTACATTTAAAACAGACTTAATGCATTTTAATTGGGTAACTGAAGTAAATGATAAAAGTGTAAATGATGGTTTTGAGAGTTACATAAAAACATTTCTTAATATTTAAACAAAAACTTTTCATTAGACATTCTACAGTCAAAGTAAAACATGTTGGTAAAGCCTTATATCACATCAGCTATAAAAACCTCCATAAAAACACCGGAACAAATTACAAAAACCTATGCCAAATGGCCCCTCACTACGAAGCCTCCTTTAAAAAGTTATAGAAATCAGCTAACAGCGACAATAAGAATAGCCAAAGAGAAGTATACGCATCAAAACTCAAAGATAATGCAGGAAACCTAAAGAAAACTTGGGAAACTATAAACAGTGTCATGGGAAGAAATAAGAATCCTACGCCTCCACCTTCCATTACACTACACGACAACAGAACAACGTCAAACAGCGAGGATATAGCACAGGGATTTAACGAGTACTTTTGCATGTGGCGAACACCCTGGCACAAGTAAGATAAAACTCCTGTTTCATATAAAAGCTTCCTTCCTGAACCCACTCAATTTTCATTTTATCTAAAAACCTACGAAAAAACTTAGAAAATAAAGTCCATAATTAAAGAACTTAAAGTAACATCACCAGGTCATGATGACATTCATATTAATATAATAAAAGAATGTAGTGATGAAACTCCCCTTTCCTTAAATATATTTTAAATACATCCTTTAAAGAGGGTTCCTTCCCAAAGCACTTACAGATTGAAAAAAGTAATACCTATCTATAAAAAAGGTGACGCAACCCTACACACTAACTACAGACCAATATCAATTCTTCCAAGTTCAGTAAAATCTTTGAAAAAATTATCGTAATAAGACTAATGAATTATCTTACTCAGCATTCCCTATTAACAGAGTCTCAGTATGGATTCGCCCAAAGCACTCCACAGAATTGGCACTACACCACCTTAGTCAAAGTATTTACTCTGCCTTGGATAATAAAATGAACCAGTTGGACTGTTTCTGTGACCTGAGTAAAGCCTTTGATACCATCCCTCATAATATTTTACTACAGAAATTAATTGTTTATGGGATCCGTGGCCCGGCATTCAGATGGTTCCAGAGTTATTTAGGTCAGAGAAAACAATACGTGCATATGAAATAAAAGTCTCCACACAGAGATCCATTAGCTGCGGTGTACCTCAGGGCTCCATTTTAGGGCCAATTATTATTTTTGATATATATAAATGATATAACACGTAGCAAGTAATAGACTTAATTTATACTTTTGCTGACGACACTACATCTTCCTACAGGGCCAAGATTTTATGAATTAAGAGATACTCTGAATACAGAACTAGGGCATATATCAAACTGGTTATTGAGCAACAAACTTACACTAAATATCTCTAAAACACACTGCATGATATCACACTCAACTATGATACAACCCCCTGATATTGAAATTATAATTGATGGCCGTGAGATAAAATCAAGTTAAGGAAATAAAGTTTTTAGGAATAACAATAGACAGTAAACTAAAATTGGCACTCTCATTTAGATGATGTAAGAATAAAAATTTATAAAATATGTGGGATATTATACAGGGTGAGACAGTTCTTAAATTCCAACTGTTTAAGACAAATATACCTGTCAGTTGTTTATCCATATATGTTATATTGTTCAGCAGTATGGGGTGGGGCACACAAAACTACTTAGATAACATATTCATTTCACAGAAAAAGTTAATCCGCATCATGTATCACAAACAAAAATATGACCACACCAATCCCCTCTTTGTTGAAAATAAATTTCATAAATTTCATGACATCATACACCTTTAAACCTGTTTGTTTATGTACAAAGCTTGTATATTCACCCCGTTGACAGTGGCTTCAGATACCTGTCTCACAATATTGACACTCGACGAAATAATAATCTAAGACTCCCCCTTTGTAGGACATCACACGCACAACAAAGTGTTACTTTTCGGGGAGCAAAGGTATGGAATCGACTGCAGGAGGATGTCAAAAATTCCGTGTCACTTAACTCATTTAGATACAAGGTGAAGACAGAAATATTCAAGAAATAGAACTCAAACGGAAATATTTAATTATTGTACTTTGTGTACTTCAATGTGTGTGGGTTGCGTATTGATGTGGGTGGGTGTGTGAGTAATATGTATATGTAGGTATGTGTATTGTGTATGCATGTGTAAATGTGTGTGTATGTGTGTAAGTATATCTGTGTGTATGCATATGTATATGTGTGTATATTTATATGCGTATGAATAGATTTCTGTATATATATTTGGTACAGGGTACTGTTTTTGGGAAATGGTTATTAGTCTTGCCCTTAACTTCTGATCTATTCATATATTATAGTTGTTTTTTTATCATAATTACTGTTTTGTTATTGAAACTATCAAGATTACTTCAATCGGTATCTTTATTACTATTTATCATTATTATAATTAATATTACTTTGATATTCAGTATGATATTATTGTTACTACTATGACTATTTTTATCATTATTATTATTTAATATATATATTTTTTCTTCCCTTTTTTTTCTATCATTATTATTATCGATATCATTTTATCACTATTAATATTATCATCATTATTATCATTATTGTCTTCTTTTTTACCATTATTGCCATTATATTTATTTTGATTATTATCACTATATACCATAGTTATTATTATTGAGTCTTATTATTATTTTTTACTATACACATATATTTTTTTTTTTTTTCATTACCATTATTAGCGTTTTATTTTTTATTTTATTATTATCATTATTATTACAGGTATTGTTATCTCTTTTCTTACTTAAAATTATTAGGTATGTCAATGTATAATTATCAATAGTCCACTTTAGTCCACGAGAGACAACGAAATTATCATAGCATGAGGTCCATAAAAGAGCTTGGGCTTAATGGACCGTGGCTTATATGACTGTAGGATTGATTATGAACACTATTGTATTACACCAAGCCAAATAAACTATCAAGTATCAAGTATCAAGTATCTCTCTCTCTCTCTCTCTCTCTCTCTCTCTCTCTCTCTCTCTCTCTCTCTCTCTCTCTCTCTCTCTCTCTCTCTCTGTCTCTCTCTCTCTCGTCTTTTTTGGCAAATAAGTGTTTTCTTGTATGTATACGCAAGTACGTTTATTTATATTTCGTATAATTATATATGTAGTGCCTGAAAACAATTTAGGATTTGTTTGGTCTCTCCCCCCCCCCCCACCCCCCACGGCTAACAAATGGCCCGTGAGGCTAGTGGCTATTTGTGGTCAAGGGGCGACACTAAACAGACAATTAAAACCAAACTCCCAAGTCAGTGGCCAATCAGAGGACAGGAAATGAACGCTACTCTTTTTTCGAATACTGAATATTAAAAGAAGAAAAAAAAAAAGGTAAATGATAAAAAAAAAATTTAGACCCAGCAAAAAAAAAATAAAATTTGTATTTTTTTCCAAATCGTAAAATTTAAAAAGAAGAAAAGGGGGAAAAAGCAGAAAATGATTAAAAAAAAAAATAAGATCAGCACAGAAAAAATTTTGAAAGACTAAAAATTTTTGAAAAGGGACGAAAGTTGTTTTGAAAAAAAAAAATTTTTAAAATTTTTGAAAATTAATAAAAAAAAAAAAAATTTAATTAAAAACAAAAAAAAAAATTATAATTTTTAAAGTTAAAAATAAAAGAAAAAAAAAAACCAAAAAATTTAACACACAAACAAACAAATTTTAAAAACTGAAAATTTACAAAAAAATATAACAAAATTATAAAAGTTTTAAAATAAGAAAAAAAAAACCCCAAAAAAAAACAACCAACAAACCCCAAAAATAAAAAGGATGATGCCCCCCCTTTTTTTAAAATTTCTTAAAACCCAAAACCCAAAAAACCCCTTTTAAATTTGGGTTCGGAAACCCAAATTCCGAAAGGGGGGCCATTGTTTAAAGGGGGCTAAGGGGGGGGGAGTGTTAGGGGGGGGGGGTTAAGGGGGTTAAAATTTTTGGGGGGTTTTTAAAAGGGGGAAAAGGGGGGTTTTTAAATAAAGGGGTTCAAAAAAGGGGGGGAGGGGGGTTGGGGGGTAAAAATGGGTTTTTGCCTTAAAAAAAGGGTGGTTTTTGCGGGGGGAGAGGTGGGTTTTCGGAGGGGGGGGGCGGAAAGGGTTTGAAAGGGGGGAAGGAAAGAGAGGGAAGGAGGGGGGGAAAAGTGGGGGGGGGGGGGAAAGGGGGGGTAGAGGGGGGGGAAAAAGAGGGGGGGGGGGAGGGAGAGGGGGAAAATTTTGGGTTGGGGGGAAAGGGAGGGAGAAAAAACAGTAAAACCTGGAAAGTTTTAAACCCAAATAGGAGAGAGAGAGGAAGGAAAAGGGAAAGGGGAGAGAAAGGGAGGAGGGGGGGGAGAGAGAGGGGGGAAGAAGGAGGAGGACGAGGGGGGAAAGGGGAAGAGACAGGGGAAAAACGGGGCCCCGAAGGAGAAGGGAGGAGAGGGGAGGGGAGGGGAGGGGAGAGAGAAAGGAGAAGGAAAAGGATAAACAAAACTGCCTTAAAAACAGAAAGAACAAGCGAGCTAGGGAAAAGGAAAAAGGAACTTGGGGGAAGGAGGAGATGGAGAGAAAAGAGGGGAAGAGGAGAGGACGAAGCAAAATAGAGGAGAGGGAAAAAAAAAGGAGGAGGGAGGGGAGGAGGAAGGAGGGGGAAATTTTTAAAAAAAAGGTTTCATTTCTTCACCTTTTTAAAAAACTAAAGGAAAAAAAGGCGATCCAACGGGAAAGGGGAAAAAGGTTAAAATTTGGGAAAGTGAGGAAAAGGGAGGGGAAAGGGGAGGGAAGGGGGGGGGGAAGGGGAAAGGGAAAGGGGAAGGGAAAGGGAAAGGGGAAAGGGAAAGGGGGAAGGGAGGGAAGAGGGGGACGACAAAGGATGAAGGGAAAGAAAAAAAAAATAAAAAACCCCAAATTTAAAAAAAAGAAGAAGGAAAATGAAAAAACTACTGAAATAAAGAAGGAAGGAAAAAAATTATAAAAAAGGGGAAAATATTACAAAAACCCAAAAGAAAAATAAAAAAAAAAAAAAAAAGTAAAAAGCCCCTTTCTAATAAAATTTTAGGAGTACCCGTGTTTTTGGGCGGTGTGGTTTTGTTGTTTTGGGGCACCCAAAAAACTGAAACATTCAATTTTGATGAGAGTGGGCTCAAACAATCCCCAAAAAATCGTTAGGTGGTAATTCCCTTGGTCCCTTTGTCGATTGAAAAATTTTTGGAAAGGGGGGTTTTGTGAAAAAAAAAAACATTTTGGGGAAAAAAAAAGATTACAGGAAAAACTCGGGGTTTCCGTCTTGCCGAAATTTCCAACAAACTAAGGGGGACTCATGGATTTAAACTTTTGTGTGGTGGGGTGAGGGTGGTTTGGGAAATCACACGGAACAAAAAGGGGTTTGGAATCCCCGGGAACTTTGGTTACCCCGACCCCCCCTTTTTTGACCAGTGCCCCACGACAGAAAACAACCGATTGGATTTTTTGCAATCCCCATTTTTGTTGTCTAATATATACTATATTTACAAGATAATTTACAGGGGCCCAAAAAGGGAAACAAAAAAAGACTTGTGTTTTTAACTAAAATAGGGACTATAAGTCAAGGGAAAAAGAAAACCAAAAGGAAAAAATAAAATAGAAGAAACACATAAGAGATCAATTGAAAGGGAAAGGCGGTGATGTGAAAGGTTTACCAAAAGGAATAAAAAAGGAAGCGAGGATACTGACGGGGACAAAAAGCCCCCCAAAAGGGGACGACACACGACAAAACGACCCCACGAAAACCCAACCAAACACAAACCCCTACGCTATTGGGAAAAAGGGACGCTTGAGGAGAAGTATACCCCCCCGCCCGACAAAGGAGGGGGAAAGGAAAAAGGAAAAAAGGGGGAAAGGAAAAAAAAATGAAAAAAAATAAAAAAGGAAAAGAAAAAAAAGAAGACATGAATGAACTACAAAAATTAAAAGGCAAAAAAAAAAAAAGGAGAAAAAAAAAACCAAAATTTTCCCTATCCTACCCTTATTTATTAAAATTTTGCATACAAAAAC
Organism: Chionoecetes opilio; assembly: GCA_016584305.1. Classification (NCBI taxonomy): domain Eukaryota; kingdom Metazoa; phylum Arthropoda; class Malacostraca; order Decapoda; family Majidae; genus Chionoecetes; species Chionoecetes opilio. Next base: position 22,413 of record JACEEZ010025553.1, read on the forward strand.
ATTTTCCTCCCTATCATCTAACTACCCAAGCATCTTCCACAGAAGCAATAGCGCGGCGGGGGGATGGAGCCTTTTTTAAGGGGGACAAAAGTGAATTTAGTGGAGTAGCCTTTACATGGCGATGCAGAGTGGAAAAAAGTGGGGACTCCCAATAAGTGGAGGAGGGGGGGAAAAGAGGAGAAAGAAGGAGGAGAAAAAAAGGACTCCAAAAAGGGTGGAAAAAGGAGGGGGAAAGAGGAAAAAAAGGAAAGGAGAAAAAAAAGACTACCAATAAGTGGAGGGGAGGGGGAAAAAGAGGGGGAAAAAAGGGGGAGAAAAAAAGGACTACCAAAAGTGGAGGAGGAGGGGGAAAAAGGGGGAAGAGAAAGAGGAGGAGAAAAAAGACTCCCAATAAATTTGGGGGGAGGGGGGGGAAGAGGAAAAAAAAGGGGGAAAGGAAAAAGAAAAGAAAAAAGTGGGAGGGGAAAAACAGAAATACAAAAAAATTAAAGGGGCAGGGAAAAAAACCCAAATAAAGCTTTTGATAAAAAAAAGATAAAAAAAAAGGTCCCGGGAAAGGAAAAAATAAAGAAGGCGGGAAGGAAGAAAAAAAAGTGAACCTGTTGATGTAAAAAAAAAAAAAAGAAAAAAAAAGAATAAAGGGAAGGGGATTTGGAAGGGGGAAAGAGGAGGAGGGGTGGCACAAACAAAAAAAAAAAGGACAATTTTATTTCTCACGCCTCCTTTCCCCCCCCCCCCCCCCCCCCCCCCCCCCCCCCCGTTGGGACCTGTCCCCCTCGAGAGCCCCTTCCCCTTTGCAGACCCAGGAGGAGGGAAGGAGGAGGGGGATAAGGAGGAAATGGGGGTGCTGCAGCAGAGAAGAGGGGAGGAAAAAGAGGAGTTTAGTGGGAAGAAAAGGAAAAAGAACGTTGGGAAGGGGGAACTAGGAGAGAGAGAGAGAGAGAGAGGATAATAGCGGGGAGGGACTGAAAGGAAAAGGGAAACGAGGAGGAGGGGGAGGAAAAGAAAAAGTAAAGGGAAAGGAAGAAGGACAAAAAACGATAAAGGGGAAAGGGGAACAAAATTTAAAAGAAAAAAAAAAAGGGAAAGGGAAATTTGGGGAAAACAAAACAAGGGGAGAAAAAAAGGGAGTAATAAAAAAATTAAAATTTTGAAAAAGGAGAAAAAGTTCGGGAAAAAAAAAGGGAAAAAAAAAAACACAAAAAAAACCACGGCAAAAGGGAATTTTCCGGGGAAAAAGAAAAAAAGGGTTTTTAAAAAAAAATAGCAAATAAGGAACCACTTTGGAAAAGAGAAAGGGCGATAAAGGGGAAAAAGGGAAAAGGGTGTTTAAAAAAACCCCGGGGACAAAGAGGAAAACGGGAAAAGACAGCAGAAAAAAGGCAGAGTAAACGAAAGCCGGGGAAAAAGGGGAAGAGGGGGGGGGAAAAAGAATGGGGGGGGAAACAGGAGAGCCGGGGAAAGATGGGGAGAGGGGCCCGGAGCAAAAAAAAAACACGGAGCAAAAAAACCCGGGAGGGAGAGAGAGAGAGAGAGGGGAGAAGAGAGATAGAGAGGGGAAGGAGAGAGAGAGAAAAGAGAGGGAGGAAGAGAGAGAGAGGGGAGAGCTAAGAGAGGGGAGGAGAGAAAAGGGAAAAATGACAGCTTTTAAATACTTTAAATACCATGATAAAAAAGAAAACAACCCCCCTGTGGGGTGTGGGTGGTGTTGTGTTTGGGGTGTGTTGTGTTGGGGTGGGTGTTTGTGGGGTGTGGGGTGTGTGTGTGTGTGGGGTGTGTGTGTGTTTTGGTGTGGTGTGCCATAAGGGCATAAGACCAAAACCCAATGCCAAAAAAGTCCCAAAAAAACTTTGGGGTGCGCGGGGCGTGGTGTACAGGGAAAAAAATAACACCCCACACACCCCCCCCACAAAACCACACACCACACACACACACACACACTTTACACAAAACACACACACACACACACATACCCCCACACACACCCCACAGTAAAATACTTTACATGAGAAAACACCTGTTTTCTCTTTTATCTCCCTTTTCCCTTTATGTACCCATTACTGGTGTGTGTGCGTTGGGGTGTGTGTGTGTTTTGTAACAAAAGGAAGGACGGAAAAAAAAAGGGAAAGGGAAAGGGAAGGGAAAGGAAAGGGAAAGGGAAAAGGAAAAAAAGGGAAAGGGAAAGGGAAAAAAGGGAAAGGAAAGAAAAAGGGAAAAAAGGGAAAGGGAAAGGGAAAGGGGAAGGGGAAGTGTGTGTGTGTGTGTATGTGTGTTATGTGTGGGGTTGGGGGGTTTGTTGTGGTGGGGTGTGGGGGGTTTGTAAAGTAGGCGTGCGTGCGTGCGTGCGGGGTGTTTTGTGTGGGTGTTGAGTAGGGTGCTTTGCGTGGGGCCCCCCGTGCGTGCGTGTGTGTGTGTGTGTGTGTTTTGTGTGTGTGGTGGGGGTTTGGGCAAGCCAGAAGAGTCAATAATCTCCCCCTTTGTAACGGGGGCAAGACGAAAAAATTTACATTAATCCTATATGCAGGGTGTCAAAGGGTTTTTGCAAATATTGATTTTGGAGGGTAGACCCCAATTTTTTCTAAAAAACAAAAACTCTATACCTTATGCTTTCTGAAACTTCCCTTTTGTGACATGGTTTGGGGAAAAAAATTTCCCAGGGGCCCTCATGTAACTCACGGCTAGCGGGAGGCAGGAGGGAAAGCGATGTGCACTCGCGGATGGCCCCCCGGTGAAATTAGAATTTTAATAAATTTTTAATAGTTATGGGGCAAATTTCAGTATCTTTTTAAATTTTAACTACACAATCGAATTTAAAAAAAAGGGTGTTATTACCAAATAAGCAGACATGGACCGCAGGGCTGTATAAGCAAAAATGTCAAGGGCTTTTTGGAAAAAAAGTCGGCGGGGGGAGAGGCAAAGGGGGCAGGGATGGGGGGGCCCGGGGAGGGACATCAGCTGGTCCCTCCTTCTCCCGTCCATATTTGCGGGAGGTTTAGTTTGAAGAGTTAAAATTTTGAATTTATCAATTTTTTAGAAATAAGCTGTAGACAGTGGTACGCCTTTCGGTAATGTGGGGTATTTTCTGGGTTGGGGTTTGGAATGGGGTTCTGGAATTTTTTGGGGATTATTTTTCGGATCGTGGTAATCTCTGTGAAATTTGAACATTAAATTTTAAATTTTTGATTGTTACAAATTAGGGAGCATTACCCGGATCTTTTAACGAGGGCAAAAAATGAATTTTAAAATTTTTGATAAGCCCTTTCATGGAGCAGCATAGCTGAAATTTGACACATTTAAAACCCCTAAAAGCTACGTGGGGAAAGTTTTACAGCTGAAAACAGTCATCTCCCGGCAGCTCGATTACTTTTCTCTTACGTATGTTCTGGGATAAGACTTACCTTTAAAGTTGTATGATCACATAAGGTTCAAAATGGCCCCTCAGCTTAAATACAAGTTTCGCCGCGAAGTATGGGAAAGAAACTTTTTCTTTGAATTTTTGCTTGTTTTTAGTGCTGTGAAGCGGGCCCTTATTCTCTCCAGGGAAATTCTTTCTTTTTGGGCACTTTTTTTTTGTATACATGTGGGGTTTTCCCTGGGTTCCCCCGAGATAAAAAACCCGTGGTGTTTTGGGCTGGTGATTGGAGGGGCCCTGGGTGGGGCCTCCCCCGGGTATCCACCGTCCCCGGAAAAAGCCCGGTCAAGATTTCGCCTAATTGCTTTTTGAAGTGTTTGGGGGTTTCCCCTCATGCTGAAATATAGTCCCTTTCGGTTTTGCCCAGGGGGAACATCTTTTAGGAGTGAGGGGAGGTGATCTATCAAAAAAATTTTGCAAAATATCCCCCTTAATGCGATTTTTGAAAGATGTGGGGCCAATAAGTGTTTACCAAAACAGCCACACCGACTTAATAGAAAATCTTTTCGGAAAAAATTTCTTTTACCCTCTTGTGAGGGTTTCCTTTGACCAAACCCAAAGGGTTTATTATGAGCAAATTTTGGAATTTCCGGGACGGGTAAATGTGGGGTCCCTCGGGTGAAAAAAAATATTTTTCCACAGCTGGGAATTGCTTGGAAACGATTTACAAAAAATCAATGCCTCACTGAATCCCATCCTGAAAAATGTTTAAAACCCTTGGGAGATGATAGGATGAAGGGCCCTTTTTTCCCCCGCACCCTCCCTTGTTTTATGTGAGAAACTCCAAAATCGGAGGGAAATTTTTTTGTGCTTTTGGTTTTGGGCTGTTTTTGGGGCATAAGAATTTCCTCACCTTTCCCTGATCCCCCCCTAATTTAGTGTGCCCCCAATTCCAGGGAAAGATTCCTTTGTCACCCAAGGGTTGAAATACCGTGTAAAATGTTTGAAAATTGGGACATTTCTTTTTAGGGTATCTTTTTGTATTCCTGTACGGGAAGCATTTGGGATTCCATGCAAACCGTAGAAAACACCATATCCCCCTACTCCACGTTTCGGAAGAGTAGGCATTTCCGCAGAGTTCACCCCCTCTTTTTAAAAAAAACACCCGCCGCTTTTTTGGCGGGAGGGAAAGGGGGGACACAGCTGATGTAGCCTCGCACGGCCCCCCCTCCCCACCCCCTTGCTCTCCCTCGCCGACCCTTTATGCCAAGTAGCCCCTTTACATATTTCTTAGACAGCCCTGCTGTTCTCGTACTGCCTTTTTTGGTAAATTTAAAAGCTGTTTTTTTAAAAATCGATTGTGTAGTTAAAACTTTTAAGATACTTTAATTGGGCCATTTAAATTGTAAAATTATGATTTAAAAAAAATTTATAATTTCCCCCGGGGGGCATACCCCCCCCCCCCCAAATGCACCCTTTTGATACCTCCCGGCCTTTTTCCCCTAGCCGGGGAGTTACATGACGGCCCCGGTAATCTTTCTCAAATCCATACGTAAAGGAAAACTTCAAAAGCATAAGGTTTTTAGGCATTTTTTTTTTAGAATAAATTTGGGTTTTTCCGTTTAATAAATTTTCATAAAACCCTGGTTACCCGACTACACGTTTTGCCCATTTATTTTTACCCCCCCCGGGGCCCCCCACCCTTTCCCCTTTGGTATTATTCATGATACACCCCGCAAAAGGGGGGACTTTGATGAAAAAGAAAAAAAAAAGAAACAGAGAAAGAAAAAACAGACGGGCAGACAAAACAGACACACAAGCAGCAGGAAAAGGGGAAAAGAGAGAGAGATAAGACAGAAAAGAGACAGACATAGAGAGATAGGATGATAAATATAGAGTTAAAAAAAAGGAAAAAAACAGGATGATGATAGGGGCACACACACAAACAGAGGGGGAAAAGGGGAGAGGAAGGGGGAGAGGGGAGAGGGGAGGGGGCGAGAGAAAAAGGGGAAGGGGGGGAGGGGGCGGGGGAGAGAGAGAGGAGAAGAAGAGAGGGAGAAAGCGGCCGGGGGCGAGAGAGAAAGAGGGGAGGGGGGGGAGGAAGAAGGGGAGAGAGAGAGAAGGGGAAAGGGAAAAAATTAAAAATGAAAAAAGAGGAGGGAAAAAACATAAAGGAAAAGGACCCCCCCGGAAAAAGGGAAAAGAAATTTAAAGGGGAAAGGGGGGAAAAAAAATTTTAAAAAAAAAGGGGAAAAAAAAAAGGGGAAAAAACAAAGGGAAAGGGAAAATTTTAAAGGGGAAAAAACATTAAAGGGAAAAAAAAAAAGAACCTGAAGGGGGAAAAAACATAAAAAAAAGGGAAATAAGGAAAAAAAAACACAAAAAGGCCCCTTTAAGAAACAAAAAAGGCGGGAAAGAAAAGAAACGGGGAGAAAAAAGAGGTTTTAAATCCCCTGGAATATTTTTCCCGAAGTTAAACCGATATGAAGGGAAAAAAAAATGAATTTATTACAGGTATTCACATAAGAGAAAAACTTAAAATACCAAAAACTGAAAGCCTTTTAAAATACGCGAAATTTTTAGTAAAAAAACCCCCGTATATTGTTGATAAAATAAAATAAAAGAAAAAACATTAAAGTTGAATAAGCGATATTTTCCCGGGAAAAAAAAATAACAAAATTAAAGGGTTGGTTTAATTAAAACGAAAACATTTAATTTTTAAAACCCAATTTAGAAAAACCCTTTAAATCGAATTACAAGGAAAAAGTTTATTTATATAAAAGAAAAAACCCTTAAAAATTTAAAATCTAACAAAAATCAAACCCCGCATTACAAAGAAATAAAACACATGTGAGCCAAAAAAAATTAAAAAAAAATATAAAAACCCCCAAAAAAAAAAAAAAAGGAAATTGAAATTATTACAGAAAATCATAAATTTTGTTTTTTATCATTTTCATAAATTTTTCAAAAGGAGGGGGAAAAAAGGACAGGAGTTTAAAAAAAGAAAGGTAAAAAAAACCAAAACCCCAAAAAGGGCAAAAAAAATAGACAAAAAAATAAAAAGAAAAAAAGGGCAAAAAGACAAAAAAGGACAACCCAAAAAAAAAAATAACAAGAAAAAGGGGCACAAAAAGGCCTTAAAAAAGAAACAAGGGAAAGGGGAAAAAAGACACAAAAATAAAGGGAAACCAAAACCCCCTATTTTGTATTTGAGAAAAATAAGTCGAATGTCACCCCAATGGCCCCTCTCTCTCTTCTCTCTCCTCTTCTCTCTCCCCTTTCTTTCCCCTTCTCTCTTTTTCCCCCCCTCTCCTCTCACTCAGGGAACCCTTTTTGTAGTAGATTTACCAGTCTTTTTTCCCCTTTTTTGCAACACCGAGCACAAAGCTCCCCCTTTTCTCTCTCCTCTCTCTTTCCCCTTTTCTTCCCCCCCTCTTCCAAATTTGCGTTTTTTTTCCCTTTTCCCCCGAAAAATTTGTGGGTTGGTGTCCCGGCGCTCAATTTGTCCGAAAGGGTGTTTTCGGGCTAACCCTTTCCCTTTGGGTTTTTTTCCCCTTTCCCCCCCTCTCTCCCCTCCCTTCCCCCCCGGGCCCTCCCCAAATTATTTCTTAAAAAAAGGGGTTTCCCCCCCAAAAACCCTTTTTCCCCCCCTCCCCCCCCCAAAAAAAAATCCCCCCCGAAAAATGCATTTTTGCCCCGCGGCCCCCTTTTTCCTTCCCCCCTTTCCCGTTTTTTTTTCCTTTTTTTTTTTGTTTTTTTTTGTTATTTTTTTTTTTTTTTTTTTTTTTTGCCTTCCAGTAATGAAGTAAAGAAGGTTTTTTTCCCTTTTTTCCCCTCGTTTATTTATGGGAAGAGGAATGCGTGTGAGGGGAGTGAAGGGTGTATGAACAGTGTAGTAAATAAAGGGTATTTAAATATTGTGTGTGGGTGTTTTGTAGTTTGAAGTTTGAAGTTTATTGAGAGAAAAGGTGGGGGAAGTTACAAAGAGGGGGGGGGGACAAGAATACCAAGTACAGAAATACAGAAATATAATAAAGTGGCCGGGCGGTCCGGCTTGCTGATTTTAGTTAAAACATTCACAAAACATTCACACACACAAAAAAAAGAAAAAACATTTCAATCTAAATATTTTTTAAGTAACATAAAAACAAAGGATATAATCACATAATAATTATAGGATGAAGTGAACAGGTAAGTTAAAAGACATGAGTATATACATATAAAAATTTGAAATAAGACAAGACACAGAGAAGAAAACAAATATGCGTTAAAACAAAACAAAAAACTGAGTAAACAATAGATAATGAATAAGTGGGTTTGACATGGGATACATAAATAACTCAAAGTTAACAGATTAACGTGTTTTTTTCTTTTTTTTTTCTTTCTACGAGAAAAAGAAAAACGAAAAACGTGAGGACATAAAGCAGAGTTAAGAGTAACGTGGGGCGGGATCGGGGTCATCACGCAAGGCCCTCAGGCTCCTGGGGAACCACCCGTGGGAACGATCCGGGGCCGCGTCGCTGAGTTCCTGCAGGACCAGAAACTGCTCCCAGTCTTCCTCCTGCATCCGGAGTGACACTTGCGAGGCCATGTGATGCAGGCGGACATTGATGGCTGGGAGGTCGACGGACTCGTGTAGCGACTCCATTGTCACGAAGTCGTCCCACCTGTGGTTCACCACGAACCTGAGAGCAGCGTTCTGCACCCGTTGCAGCTTACTGATTGCTGTCCTGCTCAGGGCGTGCAGCGGTATCGGGGGGTAGGTGAGGACAGGGAGGACCAGCGCCTTGACGAGGTGGAGCTTCAGCCCTGCGTCGAGGTCCCGGAACCGGTAGAGGGTGAACAGGGCGGACTTTGCGCGCCATACTCGTGACGTCACGTGCGACGCGTACCCTCGCGATGATACTTGCAGGCCGAGGACGGTGCCGCTGGCCTGGAAGTCCACCGCTCTACCGTCCACCATTGGCGGTGGGGGGTTCTGGGTCGCCATCGGGATGACGCTGAACTTGACGAGGTTGGTCTTGATCCTCCACTCCTCCTCGAAGGCGCCGATCCTGGCTACCTCTCTCTCAGTGCGGGCGTTGAGCATGGCGCTGGATCGTCCCGGATGGAAAACGACCTGGGACACATCGTCGGCGTACAGGACATTCATGCCCGCCACCGACGATTTTGTAATAGTAGTAGTTGTAAAAGTAGTAGTAGTGGTAGTGGTGGTGGCTTTAGTAGAAGTAGTAGTGGTGATAGTAGTAGTGGTTGTGGTAGTAGTAGTGGTGGTGGTGGTGGTAGTAGCAGTAGTAGTTAGTAGAAATAGTAGTAGTAGTAGTAGTAGTAGTAGTAATAGTAGTAGTAGCGCTGTATTCTTAATTCCCTTCCTCCTCCTCCCCTTCGCAGGAGAGAGAGAGAGAGAGAGAGAGAGAGAGAGAGAGAGAGAGAGAGAGAGAGAGAGAGAGAGAGAGAGAGAGAGAGAGAGAGAGAGAGAGAGAGAGAGAGAGAGAGAGAGAGAGAGAGAGAGAGAGAGAGAGAGAGAGAGAGAGAGAGAGAGAGAGAGAGAGAGAGAGAGAGACGTAAAAGCACCACCTCCTTACTCTTCCCAAACCATTGCCTGTAATCCGCTAATATATCTAGAAACTTGGGCACTGTTACCACACCCTGCGGAAACGAGAGAGAGAGAGAGAGAGAGAGAGAGAGAGAGAGAGAGAGAGAGAGAGAGAGAGAGAGAGAGAGAGAGAGAGAGAGAGAGAGAGAGAGAGAGCTCAAATAGTCTCTTGCTCGAAATGAACGTCCGTGGATACTGGGTGAAAAGGGAAGGAGAGAAGGAGAGGAAAGGAGGGAAGGGAGGGAAGGAAGAGGAAAGGAAGGAGGGAAAAGGAGAGGGAAGGGAGAAGGAAAGAAAGAGAGAGAGTAAATGAGGAAAGAGAAAGAGAGGAAAGGAGGGAGAGGGAAAGGAGGGAAGATAAAGAGAGGAAGAGAGGGAAAGGATGATAACTATGAGGATCAAGAATAAGAATAACGAAGGAAAGGAAGTACAGAAGACTGAATAGTGACGATAAGAAGATGGATAAGGAAAAGGAAGGAGAGAGAGAGAGAGAGAGAGAGAGAGAGAGAGAGAGAGAGAGAGAGAGAGAGAGAGAGAGAGAGAGAGAGAGAGAGAGAGAGAGAGAGAGAGAGAGAGTTCAGTTTGAGGGAGTGATCAAGTTTAGCAGTTCGACCTCCATTAATCTCTCCTCTCTCTCTCTCTCTCTCTCTCTCTCTCTCTCTCTCTCTCTCTCTCTCTCTCTCTCTCTCTCTCTCTCTCCAGGGTTCAAGAGCCGTGGCACCTTAACGAGGGAGAGAATGAATCATATTAAAGTTATCCTTTTCACTTTCTTTATTTCTCTATTTCTAATTATTAATTATCTATTTACTTATTTTCTCATTATTACAAAAACTCGTCATTCTGTTGGTAATAAAATACTCAAAATCTAATCTAAGGTGACACGTAGGATAGAAAAGACGAAGGCTTCTCCCCACCCTCCCTGAACAATATATATAAACGAGGAGGACGAGGAGGAGAAATACGTGTAATTGTATTTGCTGAGAGGAAAGTAAAGGAAAAAAGAAATATATTTGACATACGAAAAACAAATAAATCTTGAAGTCTTGAGTGATGAAACAGTCTTCTTCTCTCTCTCTCTCCTTTTTCTTCTCTTCCTATTCTCCACACTCTTCTTTCTTTCTTTACTCTACTCTCCTCTCTTTCCTCTTTCCTTCCTC
>JACEEZ010025554.1:0-16701 GCA_016584305.1 Chionoecetes opilio
AGGGAAGAGAGAAGAATGGGAGAGGGAGAGAGAAAAGGGGGGAAGAAGAGAGAGAGAAAGAGAAGAGAGAGAGAGAGAGAGAAAAGAGAGAGAGAGAGAGAGAGAGAGAAAAAAGAAATCTGATAACTTGTTCTACATTTCACGTTTCGGCCACACGGCTGCCAGTTTTGCATCTATAATAATATAAGCGAAAGTGTGGTGTCTGTCTGTCTGTCTGTCTGTCTGTCTGTCTGTCTGTCTGTCTGTCTGTCTGTCCGCGATAGTGCCACCCCAGTGCCCAATCCCCTATATGCACAGTTTGGAACCAGCTCTGACCAGGGAGGTTTTAGCGCACTTATGAGATGTGATCCCAGTGTTTTTATTCTTTTTTAGCAGCCTATTAGCGAGATTGTGAAAAAAAAAGTGGTTGCGAGAATTGAGGAAACTGATGTAGGGTGATGGGTAATGGGTGAGTGAATGGGTGGGGTGATGGGTTAATGGGGTGTGGGTGATGGGTGAGTGAATGAGTGGGGGTGATGGGTGAGGGAATAGATGGGGGGTGATGGGAAATGGGTGAGTGAATGGGTGTGTGGTGATGGGTAATGGGTGAGTGAATGGGTGGGGGGCCTGGGGGATGATGGGTAATGGGTGAGTGAATGGGTTGGGTGTGATGTGAATGGGATGGCGTTAATACATACAATCATGATTTCAGGAAAGCTAGAAGGGGCTATCTGGAGCGTCTGTGTTTGGTGGGCCGAGGGCCCACCAATAGCCCTCCGCAGGAGCTAGCCAAAAAGTCCGCCCGGAGGGGCGGCTTTGCGGCTAGTTATTATTATATTTTTCTTTCATCTATTCTGAAGATAAAAAGGGCCAAAGCACGTACACACCACAGCACACACACACACACACACACACACACACACACACCACCACACACACACACACACACACACACACACACACACACACACACACACACACACCACACACACACACACACAACACAACACACACCCACCCCAACACACACACACACCACACACACACACACACACACACACACACACACACACACACACACACACACACCACCACACACACACACCACACAAACATAAACACACACAAAAAAAAGAGGAAGGGGAAGCACAAGGAGTTAATAGAACATCTTCGATTGTGCAAAAGTTATTAAGTCATTTGAGAACCCCAGATTAAATGTACCGAGATAGATTGTAATTATGAATTATGATAATTATAATGATAATATTAATAATGGTAATGGTGGCAGATATGATTTTGGGAATGGGTCACATATTTCTTATTCATTTGATAATAAGCCAAATCATCACATTACGAAAATAGTAGTAGTAGTAGTAGTAGTAGTAGTAGTAGTAGTAGTAGGAGTAGTAGTAGTAGTAGTAGTCATCATCATCATCATCATCATTCCTTTATTTCGTATATACTAATAAACAGAGATTCAATCGATGTATAATATAAAATTACGCAAGGAAAACTTATTAATAAATCAAATTTACTCTACATATATAATAAACAAATATAAGATGTGAAGCTCAAAGGACTTCAGGGCCCGTATCCTCACTTACAATTAATACTAAACGTTGGTATTAAATCCCGACTTTACGCTTAACTTCACACTCACTCTTATCCTCACTCACTCTTTGCTTAATCTTTACTGTTAAGTTTGGTATCAACTTAATAGTGCTGGCGATGACTTCTAAACCCTTAATACCAAAGTTAATGGTAGGAAATATTCAAAATGGCCGCCGCTTAGGAACTCCCATCTCCTCTTCAGAACTTATCGAATGCGAAACAAGTCTTTATATAACAAATACGGACGCTAAAGTTACAATTAGGTACTATATAGGTGCTGCAGAAGCTGAATATGTGGCTAAATAGACCTACAAGACCTAATTTGAAGAAGCATTATCTTGGCATTATGGGCGTCCATACGCCCATCCCTATTCGTTACTTATTGGGGCAGAAAAAGCTCCTTATATATGTATATGGACGTTGAATGATGTAGAGGAACCCAAAAGACAGTACATAAACTAAATATGTAACTGATTTAGTGAAAAGGGACCTACACGTTACAGTTGAAAAATACTATTTAATCAGACTTTGAGAAAGTGGTGGTCATGGCTTTGAGTTACTTAACCGTAGACAAAATGCAGCAATGTTTAGAGTAATAAGTTTGAGATGAGTTATAGTAGTGTAAGTAGGGGAAATATTCTTTTGAAAATAATTGCATCACAGAAAAATAGGTATTTATTAAGGAGAACTGGGCTCTTTCTGCCGTCCTTACTACTCGCGTTTTCTGTATAATTGAAACTCCCCCATGTAGTGATGATACTATGATAACTTCTAGAATACAAAAATTTGATCCATATTTTCAGTAATAACCAGTAGAAAAGTTGATTTGCATTGACCGGCTGTGAGTCTTCGCTGCACTGCAGCCAGCCTGGCCGGCCGACCGGGCGGCATATTCTCAATGCGTTCGCCCTTTTCGGCCAGCGAATTTGTATTCCCCTAACGAGTTTGCAAACTTGCGGTTAAGGTTAGGTTAGGTTATGTTCAGACTCACTTTTTTAAAGGTACCTTTGTGTGGGAATCACAATGAGGTTATTTTCAAGAAAATCCTGTGGTTAGTTTCGGATCTACAGCCATGCGTAGAGGGCCGCCAACCTGCCGAAAAGGGCGAACGCTTTGGGAATATGCGGCCGGGCGACCGTACACCATTAGATTTGATCAATTAGCCTAAACAAGCAAATAAGGGATAACCAAAATCTAGCCTAGACCTAAAATAGCTTAAACATAACCTGAACCAAACCTAAACGTGACCCAATCTAAACCAAACCCAGCCATCATCATATGAACTTGTTTATGATAAAACCAACAGGTAAAATATTTCATATATCAATTCAACACATGAATTATGTTTATTTGTCTCTAAATCAGCAATATCACAAAAAAGTGGCTTAAATAGTTTTCTATAATTTTCTTCAAAGCTCATCACACACACACACACACACACACACACACACACACACACACACACACACACACACACACACACACACACACACACACACACACACACACACACACACACACACACTCAAGGGTACTCCGTGGTGTAAGGGAATCACGCTCGGTTCACAACCGAGAAGTCCCGGGTTCGATCCCCGGGCGGAGTGGGTTGCTTCCTTAAAACCCGAGCCCCTGTCCACCCAGCAGTGAATGGGTACCGGGTGTTAGCCGGGGTTTGTGACCTGCTCTCCGGGGTGCTGGCTTCGGTCACAAACACAAAGCACTAAGGCATGATGAATAATAAAATGTGATATGCAACGGGCCCACACGAAGCATTCCTACCCTGTAAACATACAAAACTAGACAACCAATGAAACAACACACACACACACACACCACACACACACACACCCACAACACACCACACACACACCCACACACACACACACAACACACACACACACACACACAATTGGTATATGGGTATTTGCTGGAATTTGATTGTTGAATGGTCTGCAGGTGGCAAGGGCAAGGAGTACACACACACACACACACACAATTATTATATTGGTATTTGCTGGAATTTGATTGTTGAAGGGTCTGCAGGGCAAGGGCAAGGAGTACACACACACACACACACACACACACACACACACACACACACAACACACACACACACACACACACAACACACACACACACACCACACACACACACACACACACACAACACACACACACCACACACCACACACAACACACACTAGCATAGTTTTACTTCAGGATTACCAATACTTAATATTATCTCTCTCAACCCCACTATATAAATCAAGACTGGAAAATTGAATTGACTTGTCAATAAACATAATGTGTATGAGATCAAACCAGTGTTACATGAATGGAAATTACGATGTACAATTGTATTTGTACGAAATGTATGAAATGTACAATTATTTACAAGGAAAAATATTTTACAGGTTAAAGGTGGTATTGTGAGTACAACCTATCTTAAAACCTAACCTTAACCACATACAATACTTATGATTACTTAATGCTAACTATTTATATGTTTACAATTAGATACTCGTGACCCTACCACGCACATCACTGAGCCAACACATGTGTACAGTCACTTTAAAAACTCTGCGCCCCACACACAGCAACACTAAAGTCGTCAAGCAGGTGGCCAGGGCTGCAGGTGCCATGGTCATGGCTCAGATGCTGGGTTGACCTGTACACGGCGTGGCCAGGGCTGCAGGTGCCACGGTCACGGCTCTGTAGTTGACCTCTCTGCGGCAAGGCCAGGGCTGCAGGTGCCACGGTAACGTTTCGAAGCTCCCTCTCAAAACATCCGCGCCGTATCGTGCTGTCGCAGGAAAGCATCGCCGTATCCATGCGACGTAAGTTGCGGCGGGAAGCTCGTCACCTGGGGATATTGGAGGTGGTTGGCGTAGGGTTCCTGGGGCAGGGTTGTTGGGGGTCCCCAGGTGGTGTTGTGGCATGGTGAAGGGGGTCGCCAGGTAGCAGCGCCTCTGAGGACGGCTAGTGTCTCCTGGCTGCCTACCCTGACAGCCTCAATCAGGTCCTGGTGTCTTTTGTCCGCCAGCCGCTCACGACAGGTTTGTATCGTATGGAAACGTCCCTGGCAGTACTCACAAGTAAGCCTATTCGGGCAACGCTCCTCCTCGCACGATGGCACCAAGAGCACTTGACCTGACGTGGCCTCTCGTTGAACGCTCTGGTTACGTCTCTGTTTCCATCCCTCTCACTGGCACGCCTGTCCCTAGGCCTTCCGGGATGATTGCACCGTCCTTGATTCCATCCTTGACTGTAAGGTGGCTTCCTGCGTCCTAGAGGTGGTGGTTCTCTTTATCCCTTCCCTTCCTTTATCTACCCTTTCCTTCCTTTCCCTTCCCTTTCCATACTTTCCCTACCCTTCCCTTACTTTCCCTACCCTTCCTTTCCTTTCCTTCACCTTCCCTTTCCTTCCCTTCCCTTCCCTTCCCTTCCCTTCCCTTCTCTTCCCTTCTCTTCCCTTCCGAGCCCTCCCTTTCCCTTCCCTTCCCTTCCCTTCCCTTCCCTTCCCTTCCCTTCCCTTCCCTTCCCTACCATTCCCTTCCCTTCTCTTCTCTTCCCTTCCTTTCCCTACCCTTCCCTTCCCTTCCTTTCCCTTCCCTTACTTTCCGCCAGTGAGCCGCCTCGTGCAGGGAGCTGCATTCAGGCCGCAAATCCCTTCCTCTGTTTACAAAAATTCGTACTCGTCGCTTTGTTAAGAGAGAGAGTGTGTGTAGTCGTAAGTAGTAGTAGTAGTAGTAGTAGTAGTAGTAGTAGTAGTAGTAGTAGTAGTAGTAGTAGAACTATTAGTAGTAGTATACAGCTGAAAAATTGGTCTTCTTTTCAGTTGCACATAATAGGCTAAGGAGACTAATGTTTTTTTAACCTTCCTTCCTTCTTTCCTCACTCTGTACCTATATCGTTTTCTCCTTCCTTCAAGTAGAGTTTCCCGTAAAGAATCTCTTCACTTCAGACTCAAAGACATCGTAGTCTCGGGCAAGACCTGGACAACACACCGGGTAGCGTATTACTCGATTCTCCTAACCTTTACCACCGTCCACCGTCTGTCTGTCCCGCCCGATGTTCAGTAAACATAACAGGCGCGCCATGCATACTCAAGCAGCCTCAATTCTGCGCACAAATGTAATCCCGTAAAACTGGCGGAGAAACGACGACAGACACACACACTTGGAGCAACACCTTCGTTATTTCCTGCTGTCGCTCTCTGCTGGTAGAATAAACAGATATGTTACTGCTTAAAAATAGTCCCATTTTTCTCCCGATAAGCTACGGCGGCGCCTTGGCGAGAAACATTAGCGCTCCGGCCCATGTAAACACTGCAAGATTCTCATTTTCGATAGCACCAAGCAAGGAAATTAATGGTTCTTTATATTTCTGCATATAATACTGTGCATTGCAGGACGCCGACTAGTAGGAGGACAGGTAGGCTGCGGGTGAGGGCGACGCACTGTAAGGAAGGACAGGTGTGTGACGTGTACTATACAAGACTTGCCATTAATTCACGTTTGAGACATCAATAGCGAAGATGACAGAAAAAAAAAATGATTTAGATAGCAATACGAAAAGCTGTTAAGGCATAATCTCAAAAACAAGTAGATAATTTCCAACAATAAACTGAATAGAACAAAAAGTTTATTCGGAAATGAAAAGATCGACGATTGAGATGATTTAGGAAAACATTGCATACATTATCGATTTAGCTTAGACTGAAGTGACAGGAGAGAGAGGAGAGAGAGAGAGAGAAGAGAGNATCATAAATATTTTTGCAGAATCAGAAGCTATATAGATTTTTTCATTATTTTATATAGACCTAGCTAATGTTTGATATTGATCATATGGTAAGCGCCAACATTAGCCATGCAATTTGATATGTTAAGAATTCAGCTCAGCCATCTTTTTTGATGCTGATATTCGCAATTTGTTATGGTTTGTTTCCAGTGTGACCTAATTTACCCCAAGTGCAGAATATTATTTTCCCACGCTTTGACATCTTACACCTACCAGAATAAAAGAGGGTATGATAATGTTGGTCAGCACAGTTGATTTGTTGCATGCCATCCACCTTAAGTAGTAAATCTGCATTCTTTTTTTTGTTTTGGTGATCCTACTCTAGTCTTGATTATGTAACATTAATGATTGATGCAACCACTCCATCAGATTTATTTTCTGATATTTTTCAGCAGGGAAAATCACCAACGCTCCAAGAAACATAAGAGAATTTGGAAGCACTGAAAGCTACAATGAATGCAGAGGACAGAGCGTATTTCAATTCTAGCCCTTGTGACCTTGAAGCTGAACAACAAAGTGAGTGTAAATCATTTGCCACTCATTCATCTCTGTAAAACTCATGCCTGTAAGTAAGATTTCTGTATCATATTATTTACAGGAAGGAGTTTTATGGTTTCAAAGAGATTGTTGTATATATGATTATTTTGTTATTACCAAGTCGATTGAAAAGCTTTATATGGAAGTTTCAAAGATAGCGATTATTAATTTATAATAGGTTTAAATTATAGTGATTCATAGGAGGTACAGGATTGTTTTTATTTGTAAAGGTGCATGCAGTAAAAGGAAGATAATGGACATGTATATTAGGGATTATGGTAATCTTATGTGCATATTTTAGAAACTAGATAAATTTATTAAACACCCCATACGGGTACTATAGATAGAGAGCTATTCTTGAAGGCCATAACATTCCTGAAAGTTACCTATATATTCACCCATCTCAATTCACCAACAGGATCAAACTTATACTTTGCATTGAAAGTGTGACTTATTCATTTCACTCAGGTGAAGAAAGTGCTACACCAGCCCAAAAATCTTCAAAAAAGAAAAAGAAGAAGAAGCCCTTACAAGAAAACCCCACCTGTACTTCCTGCCACGACTCCACCAGCGGTAAGAAGAAAAACAAGAGAAAAGATACTCCAATATTTAGTGATATTCATCAGAGGAGAGTGACAGGGAAAGTGAAGTTAAGGTTTCCAGTGTAGATAATGATATAGATGCGAATGATGCTCGTGTGCCTACTGACATTGAGCAAGTAGTGACGTCATCGATTGTGACAAACTAGTGATTCAGAGAAAGTTGTAAATGGAGACTCGGACTCTATATCTAGTTCATGTATTAAAGAAGACCAAAGGATGACGGTGAGATGACCGAGACGCTAGAAGCAAAGCCAAAATTGAAAGGCAAAAAAGCAAAGATGCCAGGAAGCGTGCCAAGGAGGCGAGCGGGTGTTGTTTTCAGAGCCAGAAGTGAAGGTCAGTGCCATTCCTTCTAATCCCATTGACTGGTATATTCTGGGACAGTCATCCTCCTCTGTTTTCCTGCTTCACATCAACTTAGATTCTTTCTCAACTGGAGTATCACCTCAGAAATTAGATCAGACTTGTCTTTCAAATTAACTCTTATTCTCTCAACATACAGTATTTGATTGAAAAATAAGTTGTTAATTTTCTTATAATTTTTATTTCTTACCTTTCATTTTCATTTTTTTTTTTCATTATTTTCCCAGGGTCTAGGGGTCCATATCTCTTCTCTTTTTCTTTCACCTTGCACCACCGTTCTCCATCTTCCATCAACTTTACTTCAAAATCTCTTTATGTTACTTCTTATTTAATTTGCTCATCCTTTGCCTTTTTTCAGTTTCTTACCCAAAACTTTGCCGCTTTACATATTTTTGTGATACCAAAGGTGATCCACTCCACCCCGGTCCCCTCTTCTGCAACACAACCGCTTTCTCTTTTTCTACCCAAACCATCTCCATGGCAGGGTTCTTCAAAGTAGGGGTCACACCCAATATGGGTCCAAGCTTTTGCCAGTCTCCCCAAAAAGTCGAAACAGATAATTATATAAAAAAATGTGAATCTTAATATGGGAGAGAGAAGAGAGAAGAGGCCGAGGGGGGAAAAGGGCGGGACTTATGCAAAATTCCACTTCCCCAATTAAGCAATACTTTTTTTTTCGACTTACGTTTAAAATTTACACTGTCTTCTACATTTTTTGCAACTACGTACTATTAATTAATAGAAAAAATTTTACTTGGGCACACTCAAACTAGCAATTTTTTATTCCATGGTGTATGTATGTATCCGTATGTAAAAACCGTATTATTGCAATTTATATAAATAGTAATGTAAAAATTTTTTAAAAAAACCCAAAACGAAAAGAACCACAACATTTAACGGGGTCTTAAATGTAAGCTAAAACAAACGGGGTCCGTAAAAAAAGTTTGAAAACACTGCCATAGGGTTCATCTTTCGTCCCATTGTAAAATCCCCTTCTAAACCAATAAATCGTAGCTATCTCTCTCCCTTTTTTTTTTTTTTTTTTTTTTTTTTTTTTTTACCACTTTCAAAATTACAATTTTTTTAAAAGGGAAAAAATTTTTTTAGGTTAAAGGTGGTATTGGGGGTACCACCTATCTTAAAACCAAACCCTTACCACAACTATCCTATGTTACTTAATGCAAATATTTACATGTTTAAAATTAGATACTCGTGATCTCCCACGCAATACTGACCAAACATGCATCCTTTAAAAACTCTGCGCCCCCCGCACAACAAACTAAAGCTCAAGCGGTTTTCCAGGCTGCAGGTGCCACGTCACGGCCGGGGTTTTGGGGTTAACCTCTAACCGGGGGGCCCCAGGGCTGCAGTTCTGGCCCAGGCTCTTAGTTGACCTCTTTGCGGCTGGCCAGGGCTGTAGGTGCCAGGGGTCACTTTTTTGAAGCTTCCTCTCAAACATCCGCGCCGTATCTGCTGTCGCAGGAAGGCCGCCTATCCTGGGGCGAATTGGGGGCGGGAAGCCGTCCCGGGGGGTTTGGCGTAGGTCCCTGGGGGGGGGTTGTTGGGGGCCCCCGGGTGGGGTGTGCTGTGTAAAGGGAGGCGCCAGGTAGCAGGGACTCGAGGAGGGCTGTGTCTCCTGGCTGCCTACCCGACGCCTCAATCAGGTCCTGGTGTCTATTGTCCGCCCCCCGCCCCCAAAGGTTTGTATGATGGGAATATCCTGGCAGTACCAAAAGTAACCTTTTTTGAAAACGCTCCTCAAGGGGCCCTGACGGGGCACCAAAGCACTTGCCGGGCGGGGCCTGGGGAAAAACTTTTTCGGGTTTACGTCTCTGTTTTCCGTCCCCCCTCACGGCACGATTTGATTGGTTACATGATTGCTTTCCTCCTTGTTCCCCCTTTTGACTGTGAGGGCGGCTGCCTCATCCCAGAGGTGGTTTTGGGGTCCGTCTTGAGGCCGAATCGCGGGCAAAAAGTAGTGTTCTCACAACTGCCGGGGGGTTGCGGGGCCCACCTAAAGGCCCGTAAGTCGACGGGGGGTGGCAGGTGAGGGCGTGGCGGTATGTTACCGGGGTGTCGGAGACGGTGAGGGAGTGGAGAATTGCGGGCTGGGGTGGGAGGACTAGGGGGTGGGGACTAATGGCGGGGGGGTGTTGGGCGGGTAGGCAGGTGAGCCGCCAATCTCTATTTTGTCCTCCCCTCCGCTGTCTGTCACTGAGGCCCCCCACTCGCGGCCTGCCGCTTTGCCCTTATGTGATCGCCGCCCTTTTTCTTTTTTTGCCCCGGTCGGCTGTGCGGAAAATATTCGTGCTCTGTTTTACCATTTGCAAGGTTTTCCCTCAGGGGAGAAATGTGTCCCTACGACAATGCTTCCACCACCCACTTCGTTTTTTTCCGGCAGCTTTCTATTATTTCCCCTGTAAGTCTTGATCTGGCCCTTGCTGGGGGCAATTCCCCCGCCTGGGGCTTACCACCTGCGGCACCAACCCCTCCCCGGAGAGGTCGCCCAGATCTTCCCTCTCTGGGAATCATGGGGGGGCTCGGAGGGGTCGGGGCGGGGGCTGTGTTGTGTAGGTCCTCTGGTAAAGGTCCGTGGTCGCTGATGCTCGCACGCTCACAAAGGTGCCCTGTGGTGCCCAATTGTAGTCAGCTGTCCCGTCTGGCATCTAGTTTGGCCGGGTTGGGGGCACTCGGGCCATGCAATGCGTCCTTTTTCAGCTCAGCCTTAACCCCCATACGTGCCCATAGGCTGGCCTAACCGGGGGTCCCATTTGGGCCTCGTGATCCTCCTGTGCAGGGGCTCCTCGATGACCAGCTTGTTCGCTTGATTCCAACACTTGTGTCATTTTACACCCACACTGACGAGGGAATCTTTTATATAATCAGCCCTATAGGGGGAAAAATGAAAAAGGCCTCGATATAATCACTATGCGTGGTGGGAGTTTTTTAATTTAGGAATAGGACTGGGATTTAATTATAGGAACAACACGCAGAGAAATTGTTAAATATAATCCAGGATAACTTCCTAAGCCAAGCATAAAGGGAGCCTCTAGAGGAGATAATATTCTAGATTTATTACTGACAAACAAGAAGATTTAGTTACAGATGGGGAGGTGGTGGAAAGTTAGAAAATGGCCCCCATTATAAAAATCAATTTTTTAAAAAGGGGGAAGTTGGAAAAAATTAAGTTTAATAAACAAAAAATCTAATTTCAAAAGGGGCCCAATTATGCAGGTTTAAAGAGCACCGGGAGGTTATTAAAAAGGGGTGTGGGGGGAGGGGAAAAATTTTCCCAGGGTAGGACGGGCGTACAGCTGGAAAGGCCAATTATAAGGTTTAGGAAACCCGGGTGGAGATTAGCTGGGGGGTGAGATAGGGGGAAAGGAATTTTTAAAGGTCACACAACCAGCTGGAAAGGCCAATTACCGGATTAGAAAGACCCTGGAATATTAACCAGAGTAGGGTAAAGGAATTTTCAAGGTCGCCCAGTTAAAGATTAAATGAGGGCGGGGCGAAGGGGGGGTTATACCTATTTTAAAGGGAATTTAATTGGCGACAGAAAAAAAATATTCCTTATGGGAAAAAAAGGCGAAAAAGGGGACCAAAAAAGGGGTGACCCTAGTTTAAAACACAACATTGGGGTAAACGAAACCTGTATTTAAGGTTCAAGGCTGGCGGTGAGCAAGAACAGTATAACGTGATGGCAGGCGGTGAAAGATTAACAAATAGCTAAAAAATTTTTTTAAATTTAAAATAGCGGACAGGCGAAAAGTACCCAAGGGGTTTTTTCAGTAATAAAACCCCAAAACAAAGGGGAAATAGTGGAGCCGTTAAGGGTTTGGGCAAGGTGAGGCTTAAAACCCATGAGGATATGTGTAAAAATCTAAAAAATTATTTCTTAAATGTTTTTACTCCTGAAGGAAATACACAGACGATACCTAAAATGAAACAGATGTTCAAAGGAAAACGTGAGAAAAAATCAAGATATTGTATACGGGAAATGGTGGGAAAAGGGGGTAATAAAAAGAAAATTTTTGAATCCCAGGACCAGATGAATGATCCCAGAGTATTAAAAGAAAAAAAAGGGTTGTTAGTGAGTCGTTTTTGCACTTTTTTTTGGGAAATCTTTTTGATAGGGGATGTGCCGTTATTGTGGGGGAAAAGGAAAAGTAATCCCATATTTAAAAAGGGGGGAAGAGGACTAAAATCAAATTATCGACCCTAAGCTACGTCAGTGTAGTAAATTTTTGGAATCCCTTTATTGAAAAAAACATTAGAACACTTAGATAAAAATATTTGATCAAAGTTCACAAAATGGATTCACCAATATCTGCCCCCACCAATTTATTGAGTTTTTATAGGGGAAATTTATGAACGGCAGATAATGATAAGGGTTATGATTAAAATACTTAACTTTAGTAAGGGATTTGACAAGTCCGCCGAGCGACTCTTAAATAAGGTTAAGGGTCATGATAATGGGAAAGTTTTTTCGTTGGATCAGAGCTTGGCTAAATATAGGGGACAAAGGGGTTACAATTTTAAGGGGTTTTAAATCTAATGGGGGCAGGTGAAAGTGGGGTTCCACAAGGGTCTTTTTGGTCCATTACTATTTTTTTATGTACATCAACGACCTGGATGTGGGTTTAAAAGTGATATCCAAGATTGCGATGATACTAAGGAGTGGGGTTATTGGATCCAGCTGATGTAAACCTATTCAGGGGGGACTTTGATAAAGTTTAAAAGGGGTTCAGATGGCGATGGAATTTTAAAATTTTTTAAGTGCAGCATTATGAATGTTGGGAAAAACCCTGGGATAGAACACCATACCAAGTATCGCTGAAAGATAAAGGGGAAAAAAGATCTTGGAGTGAGGGGGGCCCCAAACCCCCGACCTAGAAACAAAATTTTAAGCTAGGAAAAGCTAATAGGTTTGGATTAATTACCAAATGTTAAAGTAGAAATCCGGAAGTTTTTCTAAAGCTTTATCTGGCTCTAGTCAGACCTCACCTAGACATGCGGTTCAGTTTTGTCTCCATTTACAGGGTGGATATAGCCTTGTTAGAATCAGTGCAGACGATGAAAAAAAATTATACAAGGGAAAGCGTAACTTTTAGTTAAGAAGAGATTAAAGTTTTTTAAAGTTACCTCACTGGGAGGGCCGAGTAGGGGGGATCTGATAAAGTTTTTAAGTGGATAAAGGGGCTTAATAAAGGAAGGTGGGGAAAAATTCTTACGGCTTTTACCAGGGGAGAACAAGAAAAATGGTTCAAGCTGGAAGGCGTAGATTTAGAAAGGAAATAGGGAAAAATTGGTTCCAAATAGGTGGGGAATGTTGGGAAAGGACTCAGTAAAAAAGGTAGTTTTGGGGACCTTAAAAGGGGGGGTGGATAGGTTTGGATGGGGGAAAAAGGTGGGTTAGTAGTGTTGGTGACGGAAAATATCCGTGTGGGCCCCCCGCGGTCCTCTTTGCTTCCTTATTTTTTTATGTTCTTTTGTTGCCGTAATAGGGTGGGGTTTATTGAACGAGGATAAGGAAAAGAAGAAACTCTCTCCTCTCTTCTCTCCTCTCCTTTTCTCTCCTCCTCTCTCCTCTCTCCCTCTCTCTCTCTCCTCCTTTCTCCCCTCTCCTCTCTCTCTTCCTCCTCCCTCCCCCTCTCTCCTCCCTCTCTCCTCTCTCCCCTCTCTCTTCTTCATCCCTCTCCCCTCTCCCTCTCCTCCCTCGTCTCCCCCTCTTTCCCCCCCTCTTCCTCCCTCTCTCTCCTCCCCTCCCTCCCTCCCATCTCCCCTCCCCCCTCCATCCCCCCCCTCCTCTCCTCTTCCTCTCCCTCTCTTCCCCCCCCTTCTCAACCCTTTTCCCTCTCCCCTCCCCTTTTCCACCTCCCCCTCTCTCTCTCTCCCCCTCCCCTCTCCCCCCCCTCCTCTCCTCCCATTCTCCTCTCCTCCCTTTTCTCTCTCTCCCTCCCCTCCTCTTCTCTCCTCCTTTTCTCATCTCTCTCCCCCCTCTCCCCCCTCTCTCTCCTCTCTCCGCCCCCCTACCCCCCTCCTCCCATCCCCCCGGTTTCCCTTCTTTTTTCTTCCCCGGGGGGGCAAGTGCTCCTTGCCCCTTCTTTTCCCCCTTTTTGTGCCCCCGGGGCCATTTAAACCGGTTTCATCCCTCGCCCAAATCCCTTCTTTTTTTTTCCCATTTTGGGCTATCTTTTTATGAAATCCTTGGGGGGGGAAAAGGGTTCGGGCCCTTCACAAAGGCCAATTTGGGGTCCCCCCTTTCCCCTTACTTTTAAACCAATAGGGGGGTTTTCCCAAAGAAACCCGTATTTGGTTCCCGTGGCCAAAAAACAAATTTCTTTTTGGGATTTTTCTTCTTTTGGAAACCCCCAGTCCTTATTTCCCCCCCCCACGCCCCAATTTTTGGCGGGTTTTGATTAGCCAGGTTTTACTCCTTTTTACCCTTTTTTGCGGGGGCCCTTCCCGGAGACAAACCTATCTCTCGCTTTTTACCCCTTCCTCAAGGTTTTGTAGCTTTACCCCCTTTTAACCCCCGGGGATCCCTTTTCCCTTTGGGAAAAAAATTCTTTCCCTCTTTGGGGTTCGGGGATTTTAAAAGGGTTGCCTGGGCTTCGGGCCTTTTTTTTTTGCCCTTTCCTTTGGCCCTTTCGCTTTTAAGTTTTACCTCCCTCCACCTTTTTTTATCTTAAGGCAATTCCGGGGGGGAGGTAACCCCCGGGGCCCCCCCACAAAGCCTCCAAACCCCCCCCCAAAACCTTGGTTTTAAGGGGGGACCCCCAGGGGGCTTCCTTCCCCCGGGAAAAGGCGTCATATCACCCCCCCCCCCTTCTATCCCCCCAAAATTTTTATTAAAACTCTTCGCCCTTTCGTTAACCATTTCTTAACCCTTTTAACCCCCAAACCCTCAAAACACAAAACCCCCCCTCTCTGGGGTCCCCGAAAGAAAAACTTTAAAAAAAAAAGTTTTCATAAAATTAAAAAAAAATTTCTCTTTATTGATAAAATTTAAAAAAATTCATCCCAAAATTTAAGGGGTTATTTGGATAAAAAAGAAGAAAGAATGAAGGACTCGAAGCAGTTGCGTATATAGGTCCTTGGAGAGGGGGAGGGATCAGGGGTGAATCCAAATTTTTTTAAGAGGGGGTGGAGTGGAACGAAGGGAGTCTACAGCTGGGGGGTCTGAGGACGGCCCTGGAGGGGTCAATTATTTTTTTAATATCAAAAAAAAATTAAAGGTGTATTTTGAGACCTTAGAAGGGATATATTGCACTAATTTGATATTCGGGTGGCAAAGCAATATTGAATCCTTTGGGACAAAAGGGGGGTCATGACTGAGTGCCCCTCTCCCAATATACGCCACCTGCCGGGAAGGGAGAAAAGCGGAGAACACCCACACACAAGCATACACAATTACTCTCCCTCCCCCCCGTTGCTTGAATTTACGTTAATTCACGTAAACTTACTGTGGTGAAAAATCCGCATTACAATAATAGCAAAATTGCAATGTGTTTCGGAGGGCCTCCGCCAAACCCCTGAGACTGGCTCACCGAACCCCTGGGTTCGATTGAACCCAGGTTTAAGAACCACTGGTCTAGACCCAAGACCTTGAGGTCACTTCGTATAGCCTCATCCTATGTCATTCCAGTCTGGACTCGTATGTGTATTATCAACATTCCTAATATTATAAATTTCACCTCACTTTCCCTCCATCAGATAGCCTCAACTTCTTTCACTTCTAACTTCTCTGGTTTTTCCCTTCCTTACTTACCATTAGAGTTACAATCAAAATACAGCTATATAAACTGTAAGAGTGTGTGCATATTTTCTTTCCTTTCGTTAGCCAGCAATAGTTTTAAATTGTATCAGAGATTATTATGACTGCACATTAGAGGTGGTATGAATTTTTCCCTGCTTAATAACAAGTTTTGTTGCAGGATAACCGGTGCACTGTGTGTGGCAACATCTATCCCTCCAAGAACAAACTCTTCACACACATCCAGAAGGGGGGTCATGCTGCCTTTAAAACAATGGGCAAAGAGGCCAGAGGAAAGTCAAAGCAAAATAGTAGCAGGAAGAAGTGTGTTCACTTCCTTGTTGGTCTATTTATAGTTTATATGCTGGATTTGGTAAGAACTAGGGCAGGCCAAAGAAGACATGGGGGGAGTGTGGTTTAAGAGGATCTGGCAGCATTGAGCATTGAAGAAGTTGAGGCAACGGATAGATATAGTTTGGACGCTTCGTTACAGTATCATCGGCCGTCTAACCTCATAAAATATTATGGGGAAAACTGACGTTAAACAGAAAGGGAAAAAAAATTTTGGTAATAACTAGTTTTTTGTTTTCTCACCAAAATGTGTCAGTTGCTCATACTTTACAGAATAGATGTAATCATTTAATATCTTGAGTTTTTTTTTCATTTTTTTTTTTATGATTATACATTTTTTTAAGCCTCTCTAGTTTCTGTACAAAAGAGATTTGATCATCTTCATAAAACTGCCTTATACATATTGTATTTATATAATTTTTTGCTCCACATTTCATAATTAAGGTTCATAATTACAGTATGCACAGAGAAATGAAGTCTGAAAATTCAGGTTTCAAGTTTTTATGCATATTAATGCTAGCTTTTGAAACCTGGCTGAAATATTTCATATTTATTGAAATCATATATTAATGGTTCATTAAAACTATAGATTTTTTTTTCATATACAGAATGACTGTTTGGTTGGAGAATAGCTACCGTAGATAAAAGTAAGTTTGCCACCTGCAGTGAAGTCCCAGGCCGCCAAAACTTTAATTTAACG
>JACEEZ010025555.1:0-10122 GCA_016584305.1 Chionoecetes opilio
CTTTTCTGCTTCTTCTGCCTTTTTTGGGTTGGTGTTTTGTCTTCCCCGGCTTCCTTTTTTCCCCCTCTTCCCCCCGTTTTGTTTTTGTGTTTTTTTTTTTTTGTTTGTTGCTGTCTGTCTGTCTGCCCCTGTCTGTTGTTTGTCTGTTGTCTGTCTGTTTGTCTGCTGTCTGTCTGTCTGTCTGTTGTCTGTCTGTCTTCTGTTGTGTGTGTGTGTGTGTGTGGTGGTGTTTTGGTGTGTGGTTGTTGTTGTTGTTTTGTTTTCTTTTGTCTTTCTGTCTGTCTGTCTGCCCTGTCTGTCTGTCTTGTTGCGGGCTGTCTTTGGGGGGGTTTTTGGGTTGTTGTTTTTTTGTTGTTGTTTGTTTTTTTTGTGTCTCTTCTTCTTTTTCCCGTCTTCTTCTGCCCCTTCTGTCTTTTCCCTTCTCTTCTTCTTCTTCTTCTTTTTCCCTTCTGTCCTTCTGTTTTGTCCCCCTTCTTCTTCTCTCTCCCCCTTCTCCCCTCTCCCCCCGTCTCAAACTCCCCCTCTCTCTCCTCCCCCTTCTCTCTCTCTCTCTCCCCTTTCTCTCTCTCTCCTCTCTCCCCTCTCTCTCTTTTCTTCTTCTCTCCCTCTCTCTCTCTCTCCCCCCCCCCTCTTTCTCTCTCTCTTCTGTTGCCCCGAGCGTCCTTCTTTTTTTCAGGATGTGATGAGGGAAAACGGGAAATTCTGGTGAAACGCAACATTTTGGAACCGGTGGTGTATGTCAGGATCACCACGCAAACATGGCTACATTTTATCTTGCTATTTGTTATATCTGGAAAAGAAATCATCCAAAAATATTGTTTTTAAAAGGGTGGGGGGGGGGGGGGGTTCTTTTTTTTTTTTTTTTTATTTTTTTTTTTTTTTTTTTTTCCAGGATTTAGAACGCCCCATTGTATATTTTAAATGGTGTATTATTTTTTCTGACCTTTATTTTATAGCGAAATAGATCGCTCCATTATTATTTTTTTTAAATGGGGGTATTCTTTATTCTTAGTTTTTTTTATATTAACTGAAAATAAAATCATTCCCAAAAATTTATTGGTTTTTTTTATATGGTGTTTTTTTTTTTTTTTTTCAAACTTTTTTTAATACCCAAAAATTAAATCATCCTTAAATTATTTTTTTAAATGTTTTAAATTTTTTTTTTTGCTTTTATTTTTTAAAAGAAACAAACGGCATCCATTATTATTGTTTTAAATGTTTTTTTTTTTTTTTAATTTTTTTTTTAAAAAGAAACAACGCACCCATTAAATTATTGTTTTAAATGTTTTTTTTTTTTTTAGTTTTTTTTTTAAAAAAGAAACAGAACGCTCCTTATTTTGTTTTAAATTTTATTTTTTTTTTTTTGTTTTTTTTTTTTTACAAAAAAACAAAACGCATCCTTTTATTGTTTTAAATGGTATTTTTTTTTTTTTAAATTTTTTTTTTTACAAAAACAGAAGCATCCTTATTATTTTTTTAAAAAATGGTATTATTTTTTTTTTTCCTTTTTTTATACCGAAAATAATCGCATCCTTTTAGTATTGTTTTAATGTGCTTTTTTTGTAAGCTTTTTTATATAAGGAAATATAACACATATTTTAAAATTTTTAATTGCATTTTTTTTTCCTTTTCCTTTTTGACAATAATACAAAAAAGGGCACAGAAAAAAACAAGGAATTTTTTGGGGGAAAGCAAAATGAAGATTTTGGAAATGGGTAGGAAAATTTTAACGAAAAAAAAATTCAAAACCAAAATTTTTTTTTTTTTTTGGTTTTACACAGTTTGCTTTTCATTATTTAACCCCTTGAGACCCAAACGTAATTTTCATTTTAATTGGGGGACCATTGACGATTTTTTTGTGACTTAAAGCAAAATTTTATAGATATACCTGTTTAATACATTGTCCCAAACCAATTTGGTTATTCCGTGACTTTTCGTAATTATAGGGCTAGACAACTACAATTTTTTCACAAAGAAAGATCTGGGGGGGAAGGGGGGTTTAAAGGGTTTTTAAGTAAGATTTTTAAAGGTTTTGTATTTTTTTTTACGATGGCAAGTGTTAAGACAAAATTTTAGGCGACATAGAGTAATACATTCTACTACTATACATCTACTACTTTTTCTCTACTTATTTTTAACTTCTTCCCACTATAAATTTACTTCTTCTACTAATCCTCTACTATACTCTACTATATCTTCTACTACTATACTTCTATACTATACTTCTACTACTATTATTCTCCCACTATCTTCTACTACTATAACTTCTCCCCACTATCTTCTACTACTATACTTCTCTCTATACTTCTCTACTATAAAATTCTACTACTATAAACTTCTTTACTAAAAAAAACCCATAAACTTCTTACTTTTTCTATACAATTCCCCCCTTTTTTACTATATCTTCTATACTTCCCCAAACCCTTTTACACTATACTTCTACTTTTTTCTAATTTTCTTCTACTACTATACTTCTACTACTATACTTCTTCTTTCCCTCGAAAAAAAAAGAATTTGGGGGAATCTTTTTTTGGGTTTTTTTTCTCTTCCCCCTTTTTTTTTTTTTATTGGTTTCACATTTCTTTTCTTTTTAACCCTTCCCCCAAAGTAATTTTAAATTTTGGGGGTCCCTTTCTTTTTTATGCCCCAAAAAAAGAAAACCTGAAAAACTTTGTAAAAGGATTCTTTTTTAATGGGGCAGAAAATCTTTTAAAGAAGGAGAGGGGGGGGGAAGGAAAAGAAAAAAGGGAAATTTTTTTTTAAAAGGAAGTGTTAAGAAAATTTTGGGGGAAAGGAGAAAAAAAAAAAAAAAACCCCAAACCAAAAATTTTTTAAAAATTTTTTTTAAAATTTTTAATTTAAAAAATTTAAAAAAACCCCTTTTAAATAAAATTTTTTTTATTAAAAAAAAAAAAAAAAAAACCCTACAAAAAAAACAAAAAAAAATTTCAAAAAAAACCCACAAATTTTAAAAAAAAAAAAAAAATTTAACAAAATTTTTTTTTAAAAAAAAAATAAAAAAACAAAAAAACCAAATAAACCTTTAAAACATCCAAATAAAATTAAAACAAAAAAATTTTAAAATTTTACAATATTTACAAAAAATAAAAAAAATTAAAGAAAAACACAAACCCAAAAAAAAACAACCCAATTTTAAAAGCACAAAAAAAAAGAACAAGAAATTTTTTTAAAAAAAAAAAAAAATTATTTTTTTAAGAATAAAAATTAAAAAAAAGAAAAATTAAGGTTTTGGGGGGGGGGAAAAAGAAAAATTTTTTTTAAACCAAGGGAAATTTTTAAGAGGGAAGGGAAAGAAAAAAAGGAAAAAGGACAAAAAAAAAGGGAATTTTTTTAAAAGGGAAATTCCTTGATATTTTGTGGGGAAAAAAAAAGGGGAAAAAATTTTAAAAAAAAAGGGGGGGGAAGGGGGGAGCCCCCCAAAAGGACAAAAAGGGGAAAACAGAAGGAAAATAAAAGAAAAAGGGGGCCCCCCAAAAAATTAATTTAAAAAAAGAAAAAAAGAATAAAAAAAAAAAGGGGAAAAAGAAAAAAAAAAAAGGATAAAAAGAAAAAAAAAAAAAAGAAATTTTATAAAAAAAAAAAAAAAAATTTTTTTCCCCGGAACCTTCAAAAACCCCGGGAGAAAAAAAAAGAAAAAAAAAAAGAAACAAAAATTTTTTTTTAAAAAGGACAAAAGGAAGAGAAGGGGAGGGAGGTTAAAAAACCCCCCAAAAAATAACCAAAATTACGTAAAGAAAGAAAAACGGAAAGATATAAGGAAAAGGAAGGGCCCCCTTTTAATTTAAAGGGGGGGGGGATTTGGGACCCCCTTAAAAAAGATCCCAGCCGGGGGGTAAAATTTAAAGGGGGGGGAAATAAAAAAAAGAGGGGAAATATTTAGAAAAAGAAAATACAGCCCCCCCCGCTTTTTTAAAATTTTTTTTTTTTTGGGAAATTTTTTCCCCCCTTTTTTTCCCCCCCCCCCCCCTTTTTTTTTTTTTTTTTTTTTCCCCCCCCCCCCCAAGGGTTTTTTAGGGGGAAAGAAAGGAAAAAAAAATTTAAAAAAGGGGGGGGGAGAAGAAAAAATAAAAGAGGGGGGAAATTAAAAGAGGAGAAAGAGGAGGAAGAAGGGGAGAGAGAGAAGAAGAAGGAGAGAGGGGAAAAGGGAAAGAAAGGTTTAAATTTTAATTTTTTTTTTTTAGTAAAGTTTTTCCCCCAAAAGAAAAGAGTTTTGGGGGTTTTTTTTTTTTTTTTTTTGCAAAAAAAATCTTTTTTATTTTTTTAATTTTTTGGAGATTTTTAACGGGTTTTTTTTAGGAAAGCAAATTTTTTTGGGGGTTTTTTTTTTTTTTTTTTTTTTTTTCCATTTTCGTTTTTTTTTTTCTTGTTTCTTTTTTTTTCTTTTCCCCTTCTTTTTTTCATTTTTAAACCTTTTCGCCTTTTTTTTTTTTTCCCCCTTTTTCCCCTTTCCCCTTTTTTTTTTTTAAAAATTTTTTTCGTTTTTTTTTTTTTTCCCCCCCCGCCCCCCCCTTTTTTTTTTTTGTTTTTTTTTTTTTTCCCCCGGTTTTTTTTTTTTTTTAAGTTTTTTTTTTTTTCCCATTTTGCCCCCCCTTTTTTTTTTTTTCCCTTTTTTTTCTTCCCCTTTTTCCCCCTCTTCTTTCCAAAAATTTTTTTTTTTTTTTTTTTTTTTTTTTTTTAAATTCGCGGGGGAAAAATTTTTTTTTTTCCCCCCCCCTTTTTTCCCCCTTTTTTCCCTTTTTTTTCCCGGGCCCCCCCTTTTTTTCCCCCCCCCCACTTTCCGGAGTTTCGAAAAAAATTTTTTGGCTGTTTTTTAGAGAGAAAAGGAGAGGGAGAGAAGAGAGGGGAAAAGGAAGAGAGGGAAAGAGGGGAGAAAGGAGAGATGGGAGAAAAAGGAGAAAAAAGGAAATGGGGGGAAAAAAAAAAAGGGGAGGAGGAGGAGGGGAGGGGAGAGGAGGGAGGGAGGGGTTAGGGGGGGAAAAAAGATGGGAGAAATGGGTGGAGAGAAAAAAGAAGAAAAAAGGGAGGGGAAAAGGGAGAGAAGGAGAGGGGAGAAAAAAAAGTTTTTTCGAACCTAGGGTGTTTCTTTTAAAAAGAAAAGAGAGAGAGGAGAGGGGGGAAAAGGAGGGAGGAAAAGGGGGGAAAGGAGAGGAGGAGAGAGAAGAGAGAGAGAGAGAGGGGGAAAAAAAAGAGGGAGAGAAGAGAGAGAGAAAAAGGGAGAGAGAAAAGGAGAGGGGGGAAAAGGAAAAAGGGGAAAAAAGGAGAGAGAGAAAAAAGAGAGAGAGGAAAAAAAAAGGGGAAAAAAAAAGGGGGGAAGGGAAAGAGGAAAGGAAAAAAAAAAAAGGGGGGGAAAAAAGGGGGAAAAAAAAAAGGAAGAGGAGGGGAGGGGGGAGGAGGGGGGGAGGAGGGGGGGGTCCGGGGGGTTTTCACCCCCTTTTCCCCTTCTTCCTTTTTTTCCTTTTAATTTTTTTATATTTTTAAATTTTAAAAAATTCACGTTCTTTTTTTTTTCCTTTTAGTTTTCCCTTTTAATTTTTTTTTTTTTTACCGTTTTTTTCATTTGTTCGTTTTTCTTTCCCGTTTTTTTTTTCCAGTGGGGGGGCTTGGGCCCTTTTTTTCCCCCTTCTTTCCCCCCTTTCCCTCCTTTTTCTCTTTTCTCTCTTTTCTCTCCTCTCTCCTCTCTCTCTCTCTCTCTCTCTTTCCTCTCTCTCTCGTCGCTCGCTCGCTCGCTCCTCGCTCGCTCTTTCTCTCCTCTTCCTCTCCCCCTCTCTCTCCCCCTCTCTCTCTTTTACTCTCTCTCTTCTTCCAAAAGTATGTAAGACAAAGCCTGTTGCCTTGTGTGTTGGTGTGTGTTGAGATTACGACTTTCCCCCCTCCTCCCCCTCCTCCTCCCTCCCCCTTTTCTCCCCCCCTCTTCCCCCTCCTCCCCCTTCCTTCTCCCCTCCTCTTCCTCTTCCTCTTCCTCCTCCCCTCCTCCTCCTCCCCCTCCCCCTCCTCCTTTTTTTTTCTTCCTGCTCGTCCTTTTTCTCTTCTTCCTCTTCCTCCCACTCTCCCCCTCGTGTTCGTACCTTTTCCTTCCCTTTCCCTTTTTCCTTCCTTTCCCCCTTCCTTCCTTCCTTCCTTTTCCCTTTTTTCTTTCTTTCTCCCCCCTGTTCCCGCTCGCTGCTGAATTGCTTTTGTCTTTTTTCATTTTATTAATTATTATTGGTGGTTTTATAAATTTGATTTTTTGAGATAATATCCTCTCTTTTTTTATTTTTTTTTGAAAGTCATTTTTCTGTCCCAAGGGTTTGTTTTCTCTCCCTACTCTTTCTCTCTCTATTTTCTCTTTTTCCTCTCTCTCTCTCTCTCTCTCTCTCTCTCTCTTCCTCCCCTCTCTTCTTCTCTCTTTTCTCTTCTCTCTCTCTCTCTCTCTCTCCCTCCTCTCTCTCTCTCTCTTCCTCTCTTTTCTGTCTCTTTTTGTCTCTCTCTTTCTGTCTCTCTCTTTTCTCTCTCTCTCTTCTACCTCTCTCTTTTCTTCCCTCCTCTCTTCTTCTCTCCTCTCTCTCCCTTCCCGTTTTCTCCTCTCCCCCTCCCCTCTCTCTCTCTCCTCTCCCCTTTTTCTCTCTCTCTAATCTTTTACTGTTTTTTATAATTTTTCCCCGCAAAAGAAAAAAAAATGATGAAAACAAAAAGATAACAAATTTTCTTTACTATTTTTTGTCGAAGTGGTTCATTTTGGATTTTTTTTAAAATTCTCCCGGAAAAAAAACGGAAAAACGAAAGAAAAAAAAAATTTTAGCTCAGAAAACGAGGGACAAAAAGTGGAAAGATTGGGAAATTGGGTTTTGGATCGAACTGGGTTTTTGGAGCGTTTGTAGCAGAGTCGCATTCTTGACGTCAGCCCGGAAAGGTTAAAGGGAATGGGTGGATCGAAGGTTATGGGTGGAGGGGGGATTTTCTTGGCATGAGGGGGAAGCAGCGTGGAGATTGCTAAAGGGGTGTGGGGGGAATCATGTCTAAAAGGTGTGGGAAATTGCTAAGAGTGTGTGGAAGTGTGCTAAGATGTGTGGGAAAGATGTCTAAGAGTGTGTGGAATGATGTCCTAAGATGTGTGAATGATTCCTAATAGTGTGTGGAAGGGTGTGCTAAAAGTGTGTGGAATGATGTGCTAAGAGTGTGTGGAATGATGGCTAAGAGTGTGTGGGAAGATGTCCTAAGGTGTGTGGAATGATGTGCTAAGAGTGTGTGGAATGATTGCTAAAGTGTGGGAATGATGGGTAAGAGTGTGTGGGAAAGATGTGCTAAGAGTGTGTGGAATATGTGCTAAGAGGGGGTGGAATGATGTCTAAAAGTGTGTGGAATGATGTGCAAGAGTGTGTGGAATGTGTGCTAAGGTGGTGGGAAAGTGTGCTAAGGAGTGTGTGGAATGATGCGTAAGAGTGTGTGGAAAGATGCGCTAAGGGTGTGGAATGATGGCAAAAGTGTGTGGATGATGATGGTGGGGGTGCTGTTTTATTGTTATTATTATTGTTATTATTATTTTTATTGTGTCACGTATTTTTTTTTGTTGTCATTATTTTATTCATATATATTATTTTGGGATGTTTTTTATCATTATTATTTCATACATCATTATCTTTTTATTCTATTTTGTAGTAACGGGGGATATTTCTGCAGCAGTAGCAAAAGTAGTAGGAAAATTTCTGCTACACTACTACTATACTCTACTATACTACTACTACTACTATACATCTACTACTACTCTACTACTATACTACTACTACTACTTTTTCTATTTCTGATAATATCAACCCCTACAAACTTGCTACTACTACTACTACTACTATACTACTACTACTACTACTTACACTACTACTACTACTACTACTGTTACTATTGCTTATAATACTACAACCCCTACAACCCCTTTTTACTACTACCCTACTACTATACTACTACTACATCTATACTACTACTACACTAATAATATAATAAAATAAAAATAAAATAATAATATAAAGTGTCTTAGTAGTATAGCCATAATTTCAGAAAAGAAATATTTAAATTGTCGGGGTTGTGTGAGGTGTTGTGGTGGGGTGTGTGGTTGTGTGTGTGTTGGGTGTGTGGGGTTGTGTGTGTGTAAAAAACGCATAATGAAACGGTATTTTGGGCTAAAATTTGTGTGGTTAAAAAAATGACTTGCAAATTTTTTTCATAATTACCTTTTTCCTTTACACTAATGGCAATTTATGTTGGGAACCTTTATTTTATTTTTCCCCTTTTTCCCAAATACCATGGAAAAAAAGATTTAAAATTTTCTAGATCATGCATACACCTTTTCACTTGATCAAAAATAAGGAAATAATAAAATAATGAAAATAAAAGGACATATTATAAAAAAATACATAGAAGATAAAAACAAATAAAGAAATTTCAAAATACGTAATGATCACTCGGTGTGTTAAAATCCCCTGGTTTTTGTCTCGGTATCCCAAATACTTAAAATTTCCACCTTTTTTTTTACGTGGCAGGGCGATAACGAGTCGCGGTCCTCGCAACACTCGCCTACAAAACGCAGATTAAAATCCCGCCGGGGGGCCCAGGGGGGGAGTGGGCCGCCCGCTTGTTACGGGGGCCGCTGACGACAAAACGTTTTTTTTTTGAAATTTAAACTATTTTTTTTTGGGAAAATGTGGGAAAAAAGGTAGATCGTCCCTGTTATTATTTTGCAGCTTTTTAGTATGATGTTGGCGTTGTTATAGCACTGTTATATTTTTTTTGTATATAGAGACAAATTTTCGTTTCTAGGAATAAACTTTTCTCTGGGGTGATTTGGGCGGGGTTTTTTGATTTTTACTCTTAACCGTTTGTTTTTTTTCCCCCCCAAAATTTGCCCTTTCCTCAACCCGTTTCCGCCAAACCCCATACCGCACAAAACCCGCCCATCGCGTGTCTTTTTGGGGTCGTGCTACGGTCGTGTCACTTACGGTAAAAGGGGCGGGCGTCGCCAGGGTGGGGGGGGGCGTGAAGGGGGAGGGGGGTCACAAAAAGGGGGTGGGGGAAAGGGGGGGAGCACAAGGGGGCATTTAGGGGGGGGGAAAGGGAAACGGGAGCAGTTGGAAGCAAAAAAATGGGCGATGAAGGGCAATAAAACGAGCACAAAGAGTTCGGAAAAGGGATA
Organism: Chionoecetes opilio; assembly: GCA_016584305.1. Taxonomy (NCBI): domain Eukaryota; kingdom Metazoa; phylum Arthropoda; class Malacostraca; order Decapoda; family Majidae; genus Chionoecetes; species Chionoecetes opilio. The sequence continues at coordinate 9,182 of JACEEZ010025555.1, forward strand.
GAGGAATGGGTGATACAGGGGAGGGAGGGAGGGAAGGGGGAAGGGATGGAGTGGAAGTGAGAGAGGGAGGGAAGGGGGAAAAGGGAAAAGGGGGGGGGGGAAAAAGGGTAGAGGGAGAAAGGAGAGGGAGATAAGGAGAGAGGGGAAAGGGGGAGAAGGAGGTAAAGGGGATGGAAAAGGGGAAGAGGGAGGTAAGAAGAGTGGAAGGGGGAAAAGGGGGAAATGGAAGGAGGGAAGGAGGAATGAGTTTATGTGTAATGAGTGTGATGGCAAAGGTTAAAATGCTTGATTACATTTTGTAAATGTACCCTCAATGCTCTTGTTGATTTAATTGCGATTTTCATTGTTCTGGGTTTTTATTGTTTTGTAATAACTTTTAAATAACTACACTACTACTACTCTACACTACTACTATACATAACTACTTACTACTACTACACTACTACTTCTGCTACTACTCTATCTACTACACTACTACTACTACTACTACTACTACTACTACTACTACACTATACTACCTACTCTACTTCCCCTTTTATTATACTATTATTTTTAGTCATGTTTAAAAAGGATGAAGTAAAACTCCTCCCTGCCCTTTAAAATTTGTTTTTTCAAGGTTCAACTCGTGAGTTTTGTACTTCCTTGAGGACAGGATCAAATAAACCCCTAAATACGTCACGTATTTAATGGGCGTCATTTCCCGTGTCATCATAAAAAAGGAAATAGTTTTTTCTCATGCCTCACCAAAATTTCTATATATTCCGTTTATATATGCTCGATTCTTTATTTGTTTATAGTCTTTAGTCCTTGAATTAAAAATGAGAAGTAATATAAAATGATGTTTAATGAAAAAGGAATGTTAAAATAAATTTTTAAAAAAATTTTTTTAAAAGATAAAAAAAGGAAAAAAGAAAAAAAAAAAAAAAAACCGAAAATTTTAA
>JACEEZ010025556.1:0-5000 GCA_016584305.1 Chionoecetes opilio
CTGATACTTCCAGAACCCTTTTAAAAACCACAAATTAACAAAATTTTATAAAAGACATAAAAATATGATAGGCATGCTAGATAATCTTTATTTCAATACAACGTCAGTATGTTTTTTCAGTATTAGTAAATGTAAAAATGTAGCCTCGGTTTTGAGACATAGATCTGTTCCTTAATTAACAGGTGCGAAGGTAAGGTCCCGGGTAACCCCCCAGTTCCCCAGGTGGGGTTTTTTAAGGGGGGTAATCAAAACAGGAAACCCCCATTGGCCCCGGTGGGGTTTTAAAAAGGGGTAATAAAGAACAGGGGGGACAAGGAAACCCTTTTTTCGCCCTTTTTTTTTTTTTTTTTTTTTTTTTTTTTTTTTTTGGATGATTTTTTTGGGGTTCTTTTTTTTTTTGATTTTTTTTTTTTTAAAGGGTTTTTTTTTTTTTTTTTTTTTTTTTTTTTTTTTTTTTTTTTTTTTTTTTTTTTTTTTTTTTTTTTTTTTTTTTTTTTTTTAATTTTTTTTTTTGTTTTTTTTTTTTTTTAAAGGTTTTTTTTTTTTTTTTTTTTTTTTTTTTTTTTTTTTTTTTTTTTTTAAAAATTTTTTTTTTTTTTTTTTGGGAGTATTTTTTAAGTTTTTTTTTTTTTTTTTTTTTGGGTTTTTTTTTTTATTTTTTTTTTTTTTTTTTTTTTGTTTGATGTATTTTTTTAAGTTTTTTTTTTTTGTTTTTTGTTTTTTTTAGTAAAATTTTTTTTTTTTTTTTTTGGGTTTTTTTTTTTTTTTTTTTTTTTTTTTTTTTTTGAAATTTTATATTTAAATTTTTTGGTTTTTTTTACTTTGGGGAAAAATTAGTTGTCTTTTGTTTTTTATTTTTGGTTGTTTTTTGGGTTTTTAAAAAAATTATGAAAATTAATTGTTTAAATTAGTTAGTAAAATTAGTTAGTTAAAAATTGTTATTTAAAAAAAAAGTTATTTTAAAATTAGTTTATTTAAAAAATTATTTAGAAAAAGTTAAAGTTATTTAAATTAGTTATTAAAAAATGTTAGTAAAAATTTTTAAAAAATTAGTTTAAAAAATTGTTATTTAAAAAAATTAGTTAGTAAAATTAGTTAAAGTTAGTCTTAAAATTAGTTAGTTAAAAATTAGTTAGTAAAATTAGTTAGTTAAAAATTAGTTAGTAAAATTTGTTAGTTAAAAATTAGTTAGTAAAATTAGTTAAAGTTAGTCTTAAAATTAGTTAGTTAAAAATTAGTTAGTTAAAAATTAGTTAGTAAAATTAGTTAGTTAAAAATTAGTTAGTAAAATTAGATAAAGTTAGTCTTGAGATTAGTTAGTTAAAAATTAGTTAGTAAAATTAGTTAAAGTTAGTCTTGAGATTAGTTAGTTAAAAATTAGTTATTAAATTAGTTAGTGAGTCTTAAGCAGAGGGGCGATAAAGGTGAAGGGACGTTAGGAAGTGTGTGGGTATAAAGGCTTGAAATATTCAAGTGCCAGTGCGGGAAATGAAAGGGGAAGGAGGGGGGGAAAAAAGGGGAGGGGGGGGGGGGGGGGAGAGGAGGAGGGGGGGTAGAGGAAGAGGGAGGGGGAGGGGGGGAGACTGAGGAGGAGGGGACTGAAGAGGAGGAGGAGGGGGGGGATGAGGTAGAGGAGAAGGGAGGAGGAGGAGGGGTTTGGGAGGGGAGGAGGAGGAGGGGAAAGGGAAAGGGGAAAAATTTTAACGAGAGAAAAGTCAAAAAAAGAAATACAGCCCGAGGCAGACAATAAAGGAGGAGGGGAGGAAAAGGAGGAGGAGGAGGAGGGGGAGGGGGGGAGGAGGGGGAGGAGGAGGAGGAGAGGTGGGGTAGATAGGTAGGAGGAGGAAAAAAAATGAGCAAAAGGAGATGGAAGAAAAAAATGAGTAGAAGAGGTCGAGTCCACAAAATAGGAGGAGGGGAGGGGAGGGGGAGGAGGAGGAGGGGGGGAGGAGGAGGAGGGAGGAGAGGAAAAAAGGAGGGGATAGTCGGAAAAGGGGAATTAAAAAGGAGAAACGACAAGGGCAAAGGAGACAGACTAAAGATAAAAAAGGGGGGGGGGAAAAAAGGGTAAGGAATTGGGGGGGAAAAGAGAAATAAAAGAAAAAACCCACAATGATGACGAAACAACACACACCCCACACCCCACACACCACACCACACCCCCACCACACAACAGTCCCTTAAATTTTTTTCCCAAATAAAAATTTTAGTTTAAGGAATTTTTGCCTTTACTCCTTTTTCCTCTCTCCCCCTCTCTCTTTTCTCTTCTCTCCCCCTTCTCCTCTCTTCTCCTCTCTCTCCTTTTTTCTTTTCTCTCTCTTCTCTCTCTCTCTCTCTCTTTCTCACTGCAAAAGAGCCGAAAAAATTTCCCCTTTTAAATTAGGTGGTTTTGGTTAAAAAAAACCCGGGGCATTAGTGTTGTGTGTGTTTTGGTGTTTGTGTGTGTTGTGTTTTGTTGTGTGGGGTGGGGGTGTGTGTGTGTGGGGTGTTTGAAATTCATGGTACAAGAAAAAAAAGTAAATGAAAAATAGCAAATAAAAACGTGTATAATTTATGTCTGTACCCCCACCCCCACACACACACACCCCCACACCCCCACACACCCCCACACACACACACACACACACACACACACACACACCTCCTTAACATAACCCCAACCCCCAAAACTTCAAAAAAAAATAAATGATAAAAAAAAAATACTCCCCTACATAAATAAAAATAATCAAAATCCCTAAATATTAAAAGAAATCCCGAAATCTAACCCAAAAAATATCAAGAAATTTACCCTAGACCCCAAAAAATATCCCTATCCCTAATCCCTAATAATAATTGACCCATTTTCTATCCCAGGTCACAAAATTCCGTACATAAAAAAAGATCCCAAAATATATCAAAAAAATTAAAACAATCCCTAAACCAAGCCGATAAATCCCTAGAAAAAAAAACCACCTAGATCCTCCCCTTGTTTTTTTCTCTCTCTAGGTGATCCTAAAACATCCTTAAACATCCTTATATCCTTAAAATATCCTTATCCAAATACCCTTATAATCCTTAAAACAACAAAATATCCCTAAATCGAACCTAAAAAATATCAAAAAAATTACCCTATACCCCAAACACTCCCTATTAGTTGACCCTTTTGACCCCTTTTCTATCCCATGTCCCCTTCTCCATGTTGACCCCTTTTTCTACCCCCTTTTTTTATTTATTATTATCATTATTTTTTTCTCTCTAGGTGACCCCTTTGACCCTATTTTTATCCTATCCTAGGTCACCAAACTGGACAGCCTGGTCACTGCTAAAAAAAACTCAATATTGGTTGACCCCTTTGACCCATTAAAAAACTACCCTAAATCACCCCCCTTTTTTTTATATCTCTAGGTGACCCATTTGACCCCTTTGACCCAATTTCCTATCCCAGGTCACCAAACTGGACGCCCTGGTGACCGCCCTGGACGCGGAGCTGGTGGTGGCGGGCGAGACCATGACCCGCGCACTGGGGAACAGATGCCGCGCCGCCCACGCTATCCTGGATGACGTCACAAAGGTAGAAGCTCTCCCCTCACCCCCCCCCCCCCACCACCATCTTCCCCTCACCCCACCCTCTTCCCCTCACCCTCCTTCGCCTTGCCTCACCTGTTTTCCTTACGTCATGCAAACCCTTCACTCTTGTATTTGTTTTTTTGTTTTTTTCCCTTCCTCTTCCACTTTATTTTTGGTTTTTGGTTGTTTCCCTTCTTCCTCTTCCACTTTATTTTTGGTTTTTGGTTGTTTCCTTCCTCTTCCACTTTATTTGGTTTTTTTGGTTGTTTTTCCCTTTTCCCACTTTTTTTTGGTTTTTGGTTTTTCCCCCTTTTTCCCTCTTTCCACTTTTTTTTTGGTTTTTGGTTTTTCCCCCCTTTCCCCCCCTTTCCACTTTTTTTTTTTTGGTTTTTTTCCTTCCCTTCCACTTTTTTTTTTTGGTTTTTCCCTTCCCCCTTCCACTTTTTTTTGGTTTTTGGTTTGTTTCCCTCCCCCCTTTTCCCATTTTATTTTTGGTTTTGGTTTGTTTCCCTCCTCCTCTTCCACTTATTTTGGTTTTTTGGTTGTTCCCTTTTTTTTCCATTTTTTTTTTTTTTTGGGGTTTTTTTTTCCCTTTTTCCCTTCCCTTTATTTTTTTTTGGTTTGTTTCCTTCCTCTTCCACTTTTTTTGGTTTTTGGTTTTTTTCCCCTCCCCCTCTTCCACTTTTTTTTTTTGGTTTTGGTTTTTCCCCCCCCTTTTCCACTTTTTTTTTGGTTTGGTTTGTTTCCCTTTTCCCTTCCACTTTTTTTTTTGGTTTTTGGTTGTTTCCCTCCCTCCTCTTCCACTTTATTTTTGGTTTTGGGTTTTTGTTTCCCCCCCTCCTTTTCCCACTTTTTTTTTGGTTTTTGGTTTTTTCCCCTTCCTCTTCCCCTTTTTTTTGGGTTTTTTTGGTTTTTTCCCCCCCCCTCCTTTCCCCATTTTTATTTTTGGTTTTTGGTTTTTTTCCCTTCCCCCTTTCCACTTTATTTTATTTTTTATTTGTTTTCCCTTCCCTCCTCCTCCTCCCCCTCTTCTTAAAGGTAATATATATGTTTTATTATCTTTTTTTTTATAATTCTCTCTCTCTTCTCCTTCTCTCTCTCTCTCTCTCTCTCTCTTCTCCTCTCCTCTCTCCTCTCTCTCTCTCTCTCTCTCCCCCTTTCACATTTTTACCCATTTTTTCTCTCTAATCCGTCTCTTTTTTCCCCCCTTTCACTCGACGCCTCTCTCCTTCTCTCTCCTCTTCTCTCTTCTCTCTCTCTCCTCTCTCTCTTTTTCTCTCTCCTCTCCTCTCTCTTCTTCTCAGCCTGTCATTACGATCTGAAACATTAATAGGGTTTTATCAAATTCTGTGAATTAATTACCAGACGTATTGCAAAGGTAAATATAGAAGGTTTTTATTGGTATTGATATGAGTGATAGTAGTAGTAGTAGTGTAGTAGTAGTAGTAAGTATA
>JACEEZ010025556.1:10000-17500 GCA_016584305.1 Chionoecetes opilio
AAGAATACATAGGAAGAATACATAGGAAGAATACATAGGAAGAATACATAGGAAGAATACATAGGTAGAATACATAGGAAGAATACATAGGAAGAATACATAGGAAGAATACATAGGAAGAATACATAGGAAGAATACATAGGAAGAATACATAGGAAGAATACATAGGAAGAATACATAGGAAGAATACTAGGAAGAATACATAGGAAGAATACATAGGAATACTGGGTAATACATAGGAAGAATACATAGGAAAGAATACATAGGAAGAATACATAGGAAGAATACATAGGAAGAATACATAGGAAGAATACATAGGTAGAATACATAGGTAGAATACATAGGAAGAATACATAGGAAGAATACATAGGAAGAATACATAGGAAGAATACATAGGAAGAATACATAGGAAGAATACATAGGAAGAATACATAGGAAGAATACATAGGAAGAATACATAGGAAGAATACATAGGAAGAATACATAGGAAGAATACATAGGAAGAATACATAGGAAGAATACATAGGAAGAATACATAGGAAGAATACATAGGAAGAATACATAGGAAGAATACATAGGAAGAATACATAGGAAGAATACATGGGAAGAATACATAGGAAGAATACATAGGAAGAATACATAGGAAGAATACATAGGAAGAATACATAGGAAGAATACATAGGAAGAATACATAGGAAGAATACATAGGAATAACTGATAGCAGACCACCCATTGGTCCATAACGAGGGTAACTGCTGACCTACTTACTACTAACTATCAAACTACATGTAAGAGGACAGTTGGAAAATGATACCATGCCCCTAAAGAAGATAGGAACATGGAAGTTTCGTAGTGAAGAATGAGAGGATATGAAGTAGGCTAACTACAACTACCACGAACACTAATCCATCCGGGACGATATAATATAACTCGCAGGGCATCTTTTTCTTCTTCTTCTTCTTCTTTTAAAATTATTGAGATTATTAAACTACCTACTTTTTATTTCTTCCTCACTTTCTTCTTTCTTTCTTTTTGTTAATGACTGAGATTAATAAATGACGTTAATTCTCTTCGTTTTATTAAATGACGTTAATTCTCTTCGTTTTATTAAATGACGTTAATTCTCTTCGTTTTATTAAATGACGTTAATTTTCTTCGTTTTATTAAATGACGTTAATTCTCTTCGTTTTATTCAATGACGTTAATTTTCTTCGTTTTATTAAATGACGTTAATTCTCTTCGTTTTATTAAATGACGTTAATTTTCTTCGTTTTATTAAATGACGTTAATTCTCTTCGTTTTATTAAATGACGTTAATTCTCTTCGTTTTATTAAATTACGTTAATTCTCTTCGTTTTATTAAATGACGTTAATTCTCTTCGTTTTATTAAATGACGTTAATTCTCTTCGTTATATTAAATGACGTTAATTCTCTTCGTTTTATTAAATAACGTTAATTCTTTTCGTTTTATTAAATGACGTTAATTCTCTTCGTTTTATTAAATGACGTTAATTCTCTTCGTTTTATTAAATGACGTTAATACTCTTCGTTTTATTAAATGACGTTAATTCTCTTCGTTTTATTAGATGACGTTAATTCTCTTCGTTTTATTAGATGACGTTAATTCTCTTCGTTTTATTAAAGGACGTTAATTTTCTTCGTTTTATTAAATGACGTTAATTCTCTTCGTTTTATTAGATGACGTTAATTCTCTTCGTTTTATTAAATGACGTTAATTCTCTTCGTTTTATTAAATGACGTTAATTCTCTTCGTTTTATTAAATGACGTTAATTCTCTTCGTTTTATTACTACTCAGTCTTTTTTCTTCTTCTTCTCTTAAAATGGTTGAATAAATTAATGTTTCCTCTTCTTTTTCTTATTTCTTTTTGTTCTGAAATGATTGAGAATAATAAATTACTTTCTTTCTCGTCTTTTAACAATTACTATTCGTATTTTTCTTCTTCTTTTAAAATTATTGCGATTCAAAAATGTATCCTGTCACGTATATCGAGAATTTTCCTCTACCTGTATCACTTTCCTCGGACAGACATTAACTGTATCACCCTCTTGCACAGCCGCGATTACCCAAGCACAGGTAACCTACTCGCCTTGATTGGGTGATTGCGTGATTGGGGGACATTCCATACATAATCCTGACCTAATCTTACCTGAGGACACCTGTGGCTCGCCGGAGAGGTAAGTATTGGCCAATCAGGTAATCGCGGGGTCCAAAAATCGATTCTGAAAGGAGAAAGAAAATTGATATGTTAGTCAAGTAATTTCAAGGTCGATGGTAAGTGGGATATAATTAAAGTATATATAAGTGTGCATGAAAAAGGGGATTAAAAAGATAATATGATCGTACTAATAAAGCTGTGGAGAGAAACGTGTAATAATTTAGTAATGAAATCAAATAAAAAGTCAGGAAAATTGCTTAAGTGATACATACAAAAATGACCGTAATAAAAATGATATAATATAAATAATATAATAATAAATAAATGATACTACAAAAGAACGATGAACGAACGGTAAAGGGAACGAAAAAATGTATCTAATCAAAGAATTAAAATGAAAAAAAACTAATTTCAAGGCATTTAAAGAGAGAGAGAGAGAGAGAGAGAGAGAGAGAGAGAGAGAGAGAGAGAGAGAGAGAGAGAGAGAGAGAGAGAGAGAGAGAGAGAGAGAGAGAGACGGGACTTAACCCCTTCACGCCCAGATCTTTCCTTTGCTATATAAAATTGTCTGTTGTTACCCATAAAATTACGAAAAGGACGAATATACCAAATTAGCTAACGGACAAGGATACTAAACAGGTCATATCTCTAAAATATTGCTTATACTCACTAAAAATCGTCTAATGGCAGCCAAATTACAATGAAAATTACGTTCTGGGCAATGGTAAACAAGGACACACCATTATTTTGAAGCAGTCTACCATTCGTATTAACTTTTCTTTGATCACACTCGGCTTCCCATTCAATATTTTCTATGGTAGACTATTATAACCGTATCATTGCCACGCCGACTGATCCAACTCTTATCTGGAATAATCTCGCACCTAAGCTAGAATATACACTTGTGAATAATCCCGTAACAGTAGAGCCTCCTTAGCTCAGGGGCAGAGCACTGGTCTTGTAAACCAGGGGTCGTGAGTTCGATTCTCACAGGGGGCAAGAACCACAACACATATTTTATAGTTTTTTTCTTAACCCCTTGAGACCCAAAACGTAATATCCATTGTAATTTGGGTGCCATTAGACATTTTTTAGTGAATATAAGGAATATTTTATAGAGATGACCTGTTTAGTATCCTTGTCCACTAACTAATTTGGTATATTAACGCCTTCACGCCCAGATCTTTCCTTTGCTATATAAAATCGTATGTTTAGCCATAAAATAACGAAAAGTAACTGAATATACCAAATTAGTTAGTGGACAAGGATACTAAAAAGGTCATAGCTATAAAATATTGCTTATATTAACTAAAATTCGTCTAATATGGTACCCTAATTACAATGGAAATTACGTTCTGGGTCTCAAGGGGTTACGTTAGTTTTCGTAATTGTATGGCTCGACAACATACAATTTTTTATAGCAAAGGAAATATCTGGGGGTGAAGGGGTTAAAAAAATAATAATAACAGATATGATTCGAAATAAAGAACTAATATAATCCAATAGTAGTTTACGCAAATACAAAAGAGAAAGGATAATTTACTATATATTTCTATGATCGCATTTAACCTCTCTCTCTCTCTCTCTCTCTCTCTCTCTCTCTCTCTCTCTCTCTCTCTCTCTCTCTCTCCTCTCTCTCTCTCTCTCTCTCTCTCGTCTTCTCTCATCAGTCTTCTACTTTTCTTTCGCAGTATCTATCACTCTACTTTTGCTTGATATAATTCTATGAAACGACAAAGAAGACTTAAATTTTTTTTAAGATGGGCTCGAAATACTCTACTTCTCTCTAACTGCTGTTTTCCCTGGATGTAGAGCGTAATGCTAAGCGTTGCGACGCTCCTCTATATAGGAAAATATTAGTGATAAGGAACGGGCAGTTAACTGATCTCTCTCCTTTCTTTTGTTCTTGCATTTTTCATTTAATAGTAATTCCCTATCCTCAATCTTCTTCTCTTTCTCTTCAAGGTCTTGTGTTTGGCTCTGTTTTCCGTTTATCCCCTGAGAAACTACTTTGCTTGATAGGTAAGGTTGTAAGGGAAGGACAAAGGGAAGGAATGGAAGGAAAGGAAGGAAGGAATGAAGGAAGGAAAGGAAGGAATGAGGATATAGAAGGGTATGTGAGGGCTGGAATGAAGGAGGGAAGAGGAAGAAGGGAAGGTTAGAGGGGACGAAGGAAGGGATGAAGGAAGAATATGTAAGTGAAGGAAGGAAGGAAGGAAGGAAAAGTAAGAAGAATGTGTTTGATGTGTTTGAAAGCATGTTTTATTTAATAGTAATTCCCTTAATCTAGAATTTTTTTTATTGTTAGGTGTGTGTGTGTGTGTGTGTGTGTGTGTGTGTGTGTGTGTGTGTGTGTGTGTGTGTGTGTGTGTGTGTGTGTGTGTGTGTGCGTGTGCGTGTGTGTGTGTGTGTGTATACCCACCCATCAATTTGTGAAGGAGTTTAGTATCAGTAACTTGGTGTGAAGGACATATAATAGAATAAGTAAACAAATAAGTCATCAATTAAGTCTTCATATATAAGAAATGAAAACAAATGAGACAAGACAAACAGGAAGACAATATAAATGTGTTTTTTTGTTTGCATTGAAGTGAAGGAAATAAATCAGAAAAACATTAATTTAAAAACATTATAATTATTCTAGGAGAGAAAAAATAATACAAAAATAAATCATGCAACTACTACTACTACTACTACTACTACTACTACTACTACTACTACTACTACTACTACTACTACTACTACTACTAAACAAGCGGTGGAGGTATCTTTATAGAAAAAAAGAAAAAAAAGTAGTAGTAGTAGTAGTAGTAGTAGTAGTAGTAGTAGTAGTAGTAGTAGTAGTAGTGTAGTAGTAGTAGTAGTAGTAGTAGTGTAGTAGTAGTAGTAGTAGTAGTAGTAGTAGTAGTAGTAGTAGTAGTAGTAGTAGTAGTAGTAGTAGTAGTAGTAGTAGTAGTAGTAGTAGTAGTAGTAGTAGTAGTAGTAGTTGTTGTTGCATGATTTATAATTGTACTACTACGTCTGAACCACTAGGCATCAAACACTTAAGCTTGTATAACTGCAGGTAGCTGCTTGTAGGTGGAATTTTATATAATGTGTGAATTATTTTAATTTTGAATGATTGTTTTAATCTTTTTAGATGGACTTGAAGGCCTGTGAGCTTCATATTTTATTTTGTCATTATATATGTACAGTAAAATTTAATTTATTGATAAGTTTTCCTTGCATAATTTTATATTATGCATCGATTGAATCTGTATACTAGTATATACGAAATAAAGGAATGATGATGATGATGATGACTACTACTACTACTACTACTACTACTACTACTACTACTACTACTACAAACTACTACTACTACTACAAGGAGGAGGAGGAGGAGGAGGAGGAGGAGGAGGAGGAGGAGGAGGAGGAATCATAGTCTCCATTAAATCTTCTTTTTCACCTTGTATCAAATAACCAGTTTTTGCATTCGAGAGAGAGAGAGAGAGAGAGAGAGAGAGAGAGAGAGAGAGAGAGAGAGAGAGAGAGAGAGAGAGAGAGAGAGAGAGAGAGAGAGAGAGAGAAGAGAGAGAGGAGGGTGAGAGAGAGAGAGAGAGAGAAGAGAGAGAAGAGAGAGAGAGGGGACGAGAGAGAGAGAGAGAGAGAAGAGGTAGTTACCTTACCTGCATACCTAGACGTGGTAATTAAGCCTTTTTTTGTTCCTGAATATAAATACCGAAGTGACCCCCTCCAATGCCTCCCTCCCTCCCTTCCTCCCTTCCTTCCTCCCTCCCTCCCTCCCTCCCTCCCTCCCTCCCTTCCTTCTCTCCTTCCCTACCTCCCTTCTCTCCTTCCATTCCTCCTTCTCTCCTTTCATTCCTCCTTCTCTCCTTTCCTCCCTTCCTTCTTATCTTATGTCCTTTCCTTCTCTCTTCGTTCCCTTCAGATATGTCAAGCAAGATCTCTACTCTCTCTCTCTCTCTCTCTACTCTCTCTCTCTCTCTCTCTCTCTCTCTCTCTCTCTCTGTGTGTGGTAAATCCTCTTTTTCTATATACTCTTGAAATTTCCTCCTCATTGCCTTACTGTTTTCCTTCTCTCCTCCCTCCCTCTCTCTCTTTCTCCCTCTCCCTCCCTCCCTCTTCTTCTCCCTGTCTCTCCCCCTTCTCTCTCCTCTCCAACTCTCCCTCTCTCTCTCTCCCTCTCCCTGTCTCTCCCTCTCCCCCTCCCTCCTTTCAGTACCGCTATTTATAATAAGGTCATCAACATAACTTTTTCCCCCTTTTCTCAAGTACTTGCATTGCCTTTCTTAGTTTACCTCCCTGCATGATTTTAAAGGTTTGTGTGTGTGTGTGTGTGTGTGTGTGTGTGTGTGTGTGTGTGTGTGTGTGTGTGTGTGTGTGTGTGTGTGTGTGTGTGTGTGTGTGTGTTGTCGCCAGTAGCAAGGTCAGGTAGACACACACACACACACACACACACACACACACACACACACACACACACACACACACACACACACACAGTACACAACAATAACAATAATAACAATCATAAAAAATAAAGAAAATAAAAAGCAGCCTCAACTATCACCACCACCTCTAACAACAACAACAACAACAACAACAACAGTAACAACAACAGCAACGACAACAGCAACAACAACAACAACAACAACAACAACAGTAACAACAACAACAACAACAACAACAACAACAACAACAACAGCAACAACAGCAACAACAACAGCAACAACAACAACAACAGTAACAACGACCTTCCCATCGTCCATGTGACACAAATCTATTAATTTCCATAAGTATGTCTTTTTTGTGTGTGTGTGTCTGTGTGTGTGTGTGTGTGTGTGTGTGTGTGTGTGTGTGTGTGTGTGTGTGTGTGTGTGTGTGTGTGTGTCAATCATTCACCGAAAAAAAATATCATTGTCCTTTTTTTCATCAAATTCCTCCTCCTCTTCCTTCTCCTTCTTTTATATTTTTTAAGAAGGAAGGGAGAAGGAAGGAGAAGGAAGGAGAAGAAAAGGAAGAAGGAAGGAAGAAGGAAGGAGAAGGAAGAAGAAGGAAAGGAAGAAGGAAGGAAGAAGGAAGGAGAAGGAAGAAGAAGGAAAGGAAGAAGGAAGGAAGAAGGAAGGAGAAGGAAGAAGAAGGAAAGGAAGAAAAAAGGAAGGAGGGAGAAGAAAAGGAAGAAAGAAGGAAGAATGAAGGAGAAGAAAAGGAGAAGGAAGGAAGAAGGAAGGGAAGAAGGAAGGAGAAAAAAGAAAGGAAAAAAAGGAAGAAGGAAGGAAGAGGAAAGGAGAGAAAATTTAAGTAGGGCTTGACCACTG
>JACEEZ010025556.1:30000-32606 GCA_016584305.1 Chionoecetes opilio
CCTATACTGCCCACGTCATGCCCTACGATAACCGGTACCGCCCACCTGCCTTTGTATACCCCACTCTTCATCCACATAGCGCAACTCACGCCCAGGAATGTGTAGAAGTTTGTAAAACGAAAAAGAGGATTCAAGCAACATTTCGCCGGTTTAGCGAAATTTCCCACGGAGTAGCCAGTGTGTTTACATTAAGGACGGCTGACGAAGATGGTCCCCTTGCTCCTGCCGGTATAGTGCAATCCACGCAGCCCTCCTTCTCCCATGTGCCCTTTACTAACGCCAAGGCACACCCAAGCTAAGAACGCACGTAGGGGAGGTGATGTCTGGGGTCGCTTAGGGCAACCGTTTTTACAAGGAACAGATAAGGAAGGCTACAAGAGGCTGGGGACCTACACGTGGTATTTTCCTGTAACTTAATATACCTACATCCAAACTTTCTTTCCCACCATAAAGTTTACCCAAAGCCTCCTTTAAAGCTCCCTAATGACTCCGCACTTGCCCACTGACAACGGGTTTCATTCTATTTTTGGGCCACCTATTTTTTGACCCAGTTTCTCCCTATTTCCTTCCCCGTTTCATCTCAACTTCTCGAAGGTCAAGACAGATCATCTCTCCTGACCTTGTTTCAACCCCTTACTTGGGCCTCAGCTTTATCGGATGTTCCCAGGGACGCTATGACCTAACCTGACCATATGAACATTAGGAAATAAGAAAATAAGGAAGCTACAAGAGGCGAGACCTACACGAGGTAGTTCCTGTAAACTACCAGTAAACTTGACCAGCTGACCTTCTGACCTGTTCCCTGGCGTTACCAACTGGCCCTGTGTGTGTGTATGTATGTATGTATGTTCCTTGTACCCCCCAACCCCCCCTCCCCCACCAAAAAAAAGCAAAAAAAAAAGTATAAAGTAGATATGAACTAACATTCCATTTTCACCTGCTACCCCCCCCTCCCCCCCTTTCCCCCCACTACACACCTACCCCCTCCCCCACCTTTACAAGTTACCAACGGCGCGTGAGGGGAATGCGCCCCCCTCCCCCTCACCGCCCTCACCCCCCCTTAGGATACCTGGGATCTCCCGTTTTCAGGTCCAATAATAATAGTAATAATTCTTCATAGCTAGATATTTTTTTACCTCTTTCTATCCGATGTCCTTCTCTTCCCCTCCTCCCCCCTCTACCCCCTCCCTCCCCCCCCTCCCTCTTTCTTCCTCCCTTCCCCTACTTCCCCTCCTTTGCCCCTACCCCCCTCCTTCCCCTCCCCCCCCCCTTCTCCCTCCCTCCCCCTCCTCCTCTTCTCCCTCTTCTCTCCTCCCCTCCTTTCTTCCTCTCCTACTCCCCCGTCTAATACCTCCCCCCCCCTCCTCTCTTCTCCCCCCTCCCCTCCCGCCCCCCCTTCTCTCTCCCTTACCTGCCCACCTGTTACCGTTTTCCCCCGCCTGTCCACCCTGTACCCACCCCAACGCCCCCACCCAAGGACGCCCCCCCGCCACTCCTCCTAAACTAACCCCTCCTACTCCTCCTTCTCCTCCCATGGTTCCATTTTAAACTCCTTTTATCCTCCTCCTCCTCTTTCTATCCTCCTCCTCCTTTTTTCTTCCTCCTCCTCCTTTTTTTAACCTCCTCCTCCTTTTTGTTCCTCCTCCCTCCTCTTTCTATCCTCCTCCTTCCTTTTTTTCTTTTCTTCTCCCTCCTTTTTAAACCCCCTTTCCCCCTCCTTTTTCTTCCTTCCTCCCTCCTCCTTTCTTCCTTCTCCTTTCCTTTTTTCTTCCCTTTCCCCTAATGGTTCCTTTTTAAAAATCCTTCCCTCCTCCTCTCTTCTTCCATCCTCCTCCTTCCTTTTTCCCTTTTTTCCTTTCCTTTTTTTCCCTTCCCTCCTTTCTCCTTCCTCCTCCCCCTCATCCTCCCCCTCCTCCTTCCTCCCCCCTCCCTCCTCCTCTTCCCCCTTTCCTCCTCCTCCTACCCCATCCTTTTTTCTGTCAATCTTCCCTTTTTGGTTGTTTCAATATTTGCTTGTCTTTCGCGCCCTATGTACTTTGGAGGAGGAGGAGGAGGAGGAGGAGGAGGAGGGGAGGAGGAGGAGGAGGAGGAGGAGGAGGAGGAGGAGGAGGAGGAGGAGGAGGAGGAGAAGGAGGAGGAATTGAATCAACAAGACCTAAAATGTGGAGCCTCCCTAACATCCTTCCTAACTCTACTGCTATATTTAGAAAGCTTTAGACAGTAACCCCTACTACCACCACTACTACTGCTACCACTACTACTACCACTACTACTATACCACCACTACAACCCACCACACCACTACCACCATCATACACCACTATTACCACACCACCACCACTACCACCACACCACCACTACTACCACTACTACCACTACTACTACTACTACTACAATCTTCCTTCCCTATAATCCCTTCCTAACATTAACACCACCACGTTCCTAACACCACTTCACTGTAACTCTACCTATACTCATAATAGTACCAATATATTTTTAATAGTACCTATAACACCACCACCACCACCACTTCTACACCTACACCTTTAACACACCTATAACACACACACCTATACACCCTATCCTCACCCCTTTAATAAACCTTT
>JACEEZ010025557.1:0-25000 GCA_016584305.1 Chionoecetes opilio
GCTTTATGCATGCCTTTTTGGGGAACCCAAGTTTTAACAGAATCAAAAAATAGCTTCCCAACGTAAAGAAATACATTTCAGTCCACTTTGTTAAAAACACGGCATTCGTCTTAAATTTTTCGCTTTTTAGATAGCTTCGAAGAACTCATTTTGGGTAAAATTAGTAAGATAATAAAAGCTAGTCTGAAATAAAATGTCCCACTCTTTTTTATTTACTAAAAGCTTGTATATAAAGAGCTTATAACGGGCACGTCTTATCTCTTTGGCATCTGCCAGGACACTAGTGTATAAGACTCGCGAGTCACTCGTTCAAATCGAACGACTCCTTTCACTGAATCGGGTGTATCGAGACTCGCGAGTCACTCGTTCAAATCGAACGACTCCTTTCACTGAATCGGGTGTATCGAGTCATCATTTCTAATAACTCGTTCATTAGAATTTGTTTAATTCCTTTTTCCTAGCATCATAAAAACTCGAGTTACTAAATAGAATAAGTTTTCCTGCTCTACAGGACAATGAAATGAAAGTCAATATAATAATTTGCGCTGTAACAAAGTTGCCAGATTAGCCATTTGCGGGTAACGTGTTAATGTTCCACAATATTATTTGGCGTTGCGTGATAAATTTTTTTCTTCAATTTTACTAACATTTTCGCCCCAAATAACGTGAGTACATAACTTGATCGTGGCGGGCCGCATGAAAACCTTTGGCGGGCCGCAAGCGGCCCGCGGGCCGTAGTTTGCCCACCCCTGGTCTAGGGTCAATAGTTTCATAGTAAATGTTAAGCTCCGCGGACGCCGCCGCTCCGCTACTCCCGAAGGGGGGAAGGAAGGAAATTGCGTGCGCGGAGGCTCAACGGGGGGTGTTGATATACGTAGCTCCTGTTGTAGCGTCCCCCCAACCCGCTATGGTTCTTCCAATCGGTCGCTGGTCGTGGCATGACAAATAACCCCGGCACCTCTACCTGAAGGTGCTGGGTTGGGCTTTATCTCCTTGTACCGGAAGGTACAACGGGGCAGTGCCCGTAGCTTCGGAGATACGGGGAGCTTACCTCCCCAGGCTTATAACGCCCCGGGCTTTACCCGGGGGGCGACCCTCCCTGTTCCCCCCCGAGGCCCCTAGCTTGCATAGTTGCCCCGGGGTCAATCCATTATCGCCCGCCCCTGTCATGCACTGTCAATCATATAGATACATCACCATCTGCTGCGTCGCCTTCAGGAAGACCTGTATGTGGTGCTCAAGAGGTCCTAAGATCCTGTTGCAGGTGCCTCGTAATGCCCGGGGTTCCGGGGGGGAACCCAGGGAAGCCTCCTGAAGGAGGTATCTCGTAGGGCGTCGTAGTAGCGTAGAGTTTCACCTCCAGCCCACGCCCGCCCCTAGTGCCTGCCCCCAGCGCCCAGTGGCTCCCCAAGGGCCCTGAAGAGAGGCCACAGGGGTAGGTAGTGTGGAGGGACGTCATGGTCTCGTAGAGTTGAGTAGCCCCTGCCCCAGGGGACAAGCGGAGTGGCGGGCGTCGGGCGTCTGGTAAAGAAGGACGCGGCGTGTGTTGGCACGTACTTGAGCGCGTGGTATCTGGAAGGAATACCACCTAACTCGCTCACCGCGCTAAGACACTAGTCTCGTAAGATATCACCGCGACGCAATAATACGTGTGGCCACACCGCAGGGTATATAGAATCTGCTCCTCTCTCCTCTGTGTTCTGCCGAGAGCCCAGCGTGTGGTGGGTACATGTCAAAGGTTATTTCAGTGCTGACATAAGTGTGAAGTGATGGCGTGAATTGAGGGATGAAGATTCAGCACTTTCCTCCTTCTCCTCGCTCCTCACCTGCTCACTCTCTCACACTCTCCCTCACCTTCTCTCACTTTCTCTCTCTCTCTCCTTCTCCTCCCCTCATCTTCTCTTTCGCCGGGGGACGGGAGGGACCCTGAGCTGTGGTCAGCAAATGTGCAGGTGGGCGCCGGCCACCCCTTCATAGGGCTGATAAGGAAGATTGTTGTAAGCACAACATCAATTGCCTCTCTCTCTATCTACCCCCGTCATCAGTACTCTGCCTCTTCCTCCCTTCTCTTCCTCCTTCTCTTTCCCCATTTATTCTTCCTTCCCTTCTATTCCTCATTCTCCCAACTCTCCAGCCCTCACATTACCCCCATCCGAAGAAGACGGCCGTCCTCGGTCGTGCTGGGGCCTGTTTGCGTCAAGGCCTGCAATTAAAGCGAAGGGTCAGAAGAGTCTGAGGGCTGTGTAGGACGTGTGGATGAGGCACCACCTGGGAAGCATTTAGAATGCGGACAACGATGAAAGAGTCCATTCATTTCAGGGGAAGTGTGAAGGGGTGCAAGTTCGTATGTTTAGGGTGCAGGAGAGATCGCAACCAACATGCGCATCCCATGATGTGTCGTCAAGTAGGTTGGCCAAAAAGACTTCAGTGAAGCTCAAAGGTTGTGATGCAATCGTGGGTCGGTTGCCGGGAGATACTAAATTGGGGCGTTCCTTTGTGATCCATGGAGTGGTGGTAACCTGTGGAGGGAGAATTAGCCTAACTCTACATATATATATATTATTCGTGGGAACCTGTGGGGAGACAATTAATTTATTACCGCGGTCTTCGCCATCACTACATCTGAAATAGAAAACACAATTTACACCAGTACATCAGAAACCACAATATGGTATGACATGATATGACATGACATGATATGACGACATGACATGACATGACATGACATGACATGACATGACATGACATGACATGACATGACAGGGCACAGTGCGACGGGAGGGTCCCCGACAATGTTCCATGCCCGTGAATCGATGCCGTTTATACCCCGTCGGGTCTACAGGGCCTGAACTTTGGCGGAGCCAGGGCGAATCCCCCGGGACTGAAGGTGCAGGGCATCTTGATCCCTGTCCTCTTCTCGCCCAGAGAACCGTGGGGGAATTACTAGGTGGGCGCCACTCCTCGGCCTCCGAAGAAGGAGGATGTGGTGGGAATCGCCATTCGTCAGCCCCACGGCCTCACCCTACCTACCTATCACCACCAAGCGCGGGGAGGACCTTAACCATACCTCAGGTCTCTTGACCGACCGACCATGCCCCGCTGTTCCGGGCGCGAAGTTTGTCAAGATCGGCGTGCTGCGGATCCACCCCACCGGGTACGTTTAAACCCCGCACGGGTCTACAGGGCCTGACTCTTGCCAGGAGTCAGGGAGCATCCCCCCGGGTAAAATAAGGATGGGAACGGGTGAGTCGATCGTGGGCCAGGTACTAATTAATCCCGGCCGCCCCGGCACGGTGCTGATACTACACGCGTCACCTGGAGGCAGAGTTAATTTGTCCTTCCTCGTACGACCGAGATCGTGGGCCAGGTACTTATTTTCCCCGGCCACCAGGCACGCCAGGGAGCCGAGTTAATATTTCTCCTCCTCTTACGACCGACCCGTTATCCTCCCCCTAAATGTTAGTCCTTTCACGCTCAGGCACTTCATAAGGAACATCCCCCGCAGCCCTAAGCGTTACCTACCTATCCACCCACCGGAGCACACGGTAGCCCGCCGAGCCGCTGCAGTCAGCTCGCCGTGCTAACCACATGGTCCCGATGTTCGTCAGTCACTCCACCCCATTCATACTTTATATGGTGGTGGGCCTAATACTCTTCCCTTATCTACAGCTAATCCACGCCAGCGACTAGATCGGATCCTACTCACTGCGCCAATATGTTAAGCTCCGCGGACGCCGCCGCTCCGCTACTCCCGAAGGGGGGAAGGAAGGAAATGCGTGCGCGGGCTCAACGGGGGGTGTTGATATACGTAGCTCCTGTTGTAGCGTCCCCCCAACCGCTATGGTTCTTCCAATCGGTCGCTGGTCGTGGCATGACAAATAACCCCGGCACCTCTACCTGAAGGTGCTGGGTTGGGCTTTATCTCCTTGTACCGGAAAGGTACAACGGGGCAGTGCCCGTAGCTTCGGAGATACGGGGAGCTTACCTCCCAGGCTTATAACGCCCGGGCTTTACCCGGGGGGCGACCCTCCCTGTTCCCCCCGAGGCCCCTAGCTTGCATAGTTGCCCCGGGGTCAATCCATTATCGCCCGCCCCTGTCATGCACTGTCAATCATATAGATACATCACCATCTGCTGCGTCGCCTTCAGGAAGACCTGTATGTGGTGCTCAAGAGGTCCTAAGATCCTGTTGCAGGTGCCTCGTAATGCCCCGGGGTTCCGGGGGGGGGAACCCAGGGGAAGCCTCCTGAAGGAGGTATCTCGTAGGGCGTCGTAGTAGCGTAGAGTTTCACCTCCAGCCCACGCCCGCCCCTAGTGCCTGCCCCCAGCGCCCAGTGGCTCCCCAAGGGCCCTGAAGAGAGGCCACAGGGGTAGGTAGTGTGGAGGGACGTCATGGTCTCGTAGAGTTGAGTAGCCCCTGCCCCAGGGGACAAGCGGAAATGGCGGGCGTCGGGCGTCTGGTAAAGAAGGCGCGGCGTGTGTTGGCACGTACTTGAGCGCGTGGTATCTGGAAGGAATACCACCTAACTCGCTCACCGCGCTAAGACACTAGTCTCGTAAGATATCACCGCGACGCAATAATACGTGTGGCCACACCGCAGGGTATATAGAATCTGCTCCTCTCTCCTCTGTGTTCCGCCGAGAGCCCAGCGTGTGGTGGGTACATGTCAAAGGTTATTTCAGTGCTGACATAAGTGTGAAGTGATGGCGTGAATTGAGGGATGAAGATTTAGCACTCTTCCTCCTTCTCCTCGCCTCCTCACCTTCTCACTCTCTCACAACTCTCCCTCACCCTTCTCTCTCTCTCTCCTTCTCCTCCCCTCATCTTCTCTTTCGCCGGGGGACGGGAGGACCCTGAGCTGTGGTCAGCAAATGTGCAGATGGGCGCCGGCCACCCCTTCATAGGGCTGATAAGGAAGATTGTTGTAAGCACAACATCAATTGCCTCTCTCTCTATCTACCCGTCATCAGTACTCTGCCTCTTCCTCCCTTCTCTTTCCCCATTTATTCTTCCTTCCCTTCTATTCCTCATTCTCCCAACTCTCCAGCCCTCACAGTAAAAAATAGGGAAACGCTATAAAAGTAGTGTTCTGACCATTTAAAGCTGCCAAAAATTTGGTCGAGTTTTATTGTCCTACAGACGTAAAAATGATCTCAATACCAATTGTACATCTTGCGAAGAACAATAATAATTGTTCTATATATTTTTTCACAGAAACTCTGCCAGTCAAAAGAACAGTTTTGAAGTTTTTTGATAGTAAGGAACGCATTTCCCGTATAGATACGGGAAAAGTCAAGGAAAGCAAAGTTGTAGTGCTCCAAAAATCCTGCCTTAGATTCGTTTGAATCCCCTCTCAGTCATGTATTTAGACCGCCATATGCCAAAGCTGTGTTTCTGCACGGCAAATGTGTGCAATGTGCACACACCTAACCCACATTTGTACACACTTTATAACATAAAATGTATTACATACACACACCGGGGGCTATGTAGTAGCAGTACCCGATGGATGATTGGTTACGAGGAGGCCGACAAATATAACTCGTCACAGGCAGCCTCTGTCTCTGACTTCTTACTCCTGTCTGT
This sequence comes from Chionoecetes opilio, assembly GCA_016584305.1. NCBI lineage: Eukaryota > Metazoa > Arthropoda > Malacostraca > Decapoda > Majidae > Chionoecetes > Chionoecetes opilio. The sequence continues at coordinate 5,588 of JACEEZ010025557.1, forward strand.
GTCCTTCTACTGGAAAGTGCACTTTTTTCTTACGGCCCCGGGCCGCGTCAGTCTTCTGACCCATCCATTTGGGAAAAAAACCCATGTCCCCGAGAAGGGGAAAATTTTTCCCCCTTGGGCCCCCTTTTTTGAAAAAATTAAAAAGGTAACCCGCCCAGGCCCCCCATTTTATAAATTTCCCAAATTTTAAACCCCCAATCAAAAAGTCCCCAAAGGGTTTTTCAAAAAAGGGGGGAATTTTGGGAAAGGGGGGAAGGGAAAAAAAAAGGGAAAAAAAAATTGGAAAATTTTTTTCCCGGGGGTTTAAAGGGTTTTTTGAAAAGGCGCGATGCCCCGGGGGGGGTGACGTCAAAAAAGGGGGAAGCGGTGATCAAAAGCATTTAAACACAAAGATAAATATAGTACTTTAATTTTTTTTGGTGTTTTTTATAATTTTTTTTGCGATATGCCACAGGCTGCACCCTTTTTTTGGGTGCAGCAAGAAGTTTTTTCCTTCTCTCTCCTTTTTTTTCCCCTTTCTTTCCCCCTTATCTCTCTCTCTCTCTCCTTTTTTTCCCTTCTCTCTCTTTTCCCCTTTCCCTTTTTCCCTTCTCTCCCCCTTATTTTTTTCTCCCCTCTCTTTGGGATGAAGGGGGAAAAGGGAAAGAGGGGGAGGGAGTAAAATAGAGGGAAAAAAGAAAGAAAGAGATAAAGAGGGGGAAAGGAAAGGAAGGAGAGAGAGGGAGAGAGAAGAGAGAGAAAAGAGAAAAGGAGGAGGGAAAAGGAAAAGGAAAAGGAGAGAGAGAGGAGAGAAAAGAGAGAGAGAGAGAGGAGAGAGAGAAAAGAGAGAGAGAGAGAGAGAGAGAGAGAGAAAATAAAATATGAAAAGAAAAAGGGAAAGAAGGGAAAGGGGGAAAAGGGGGGGAGAGAGAAAAGGGGAGAGAAGGGGGAAGAGAGAAGGGGAAGAGAGAGAAGAGAGGATAAAATGAGAAGAGAAAAGGGAAAAGGGAAAAAAGGGAGAGAGGAGAGAGGGGGAAACCTTACTCTTCTGACTTCTTTCAATAACATTCGAAACCCCTTTTTGGCGGGAAGAAAAAAAAATTCGCGCGATTTTACAAAATTCGTTTTTTTACGGAAATAACCCCTTGGAAATCAACTTTTTTTGGTGGATTGGGTTTTTTGGGAATGTACATGAAAACATAATTGGGCCAAAAAAAAGGGGTCGGGAAACGATTATTTTTAAGATCCCCCAAAGTTGAACCAAACTGTTACCTTGGGAAGGAAAATCTTGTGGGGGGAAAAATATAAAAAAATAAGGTTTTTTTTCCTTTTTGTCATGATTAAAAAACCTACTTTTTCTAAAATTGTTTCCAGGGGCCCTGTTTTCCTTTCGAAATCATTTTTTTGGGGGAATTTAAAACCCGGTTTTTTTTTTTTTCACCAGGGGTTTCTCTATTTTTCAGGGGGTTCTTAATATTTTTAGTGCTCGTACCCTTTTAGACTCAAAACTTGTCTCGAAACCCCCCCAATCAAAAAAAGTTTAATTAGAGTAACGAACCTTTTATTTCACTAACTACAATACTACATTTCCCACAATTTTTACTTTTTCAGTGACTTTTTTGGGTTGTTGTTTTTCATCAATTATGATGATTAAAAACCGACCCCCCAATTTGCCACACCATGTCGTCACTTGCATCCAGAGGGCCCTTTAACCCTTTTTTTTGAGGGTAGTAGTGTTAAAAAACGCATAAGAGGGTTGGTTGAAAAATGGCACAAGCCCTCCAGAGGTCTTTCTGCAAACTGTGGAATGGTTTCAGTTGTGCACCCCAAAAACATTTTCTACTGCATTGATTTCAAACTGCATTTGGATTCTGTTGGCCGGCAGCTAAAACAAGATAAACCCCTTGAAACATTTTTACTGTTATCCATGGAATCCAGGTTGAAAATTATATGGATCCCGTACCCACTCTGTCCACATAACCTGTCCAGGGTGAAAGTTTTCCCTCAAGGATAATCACCCCTTGCAAATGCTATTTCCCTTCAGTAACGATGGACATTTCCCTCTGAAAAAAGCAGCCTCATCAAATAAGGAAAGTTAAAAAAATTTCCCTTCTTAAATGCGCCACATCCAATTTGGAAGTTTTTTTTGGGTAAAGGCAAAAAAACCTTCTCTGCAGTCTCATTTTCAGCATTCTTCCTTGGATGGATTGTTAAACTCGTTAAAGAGGGGGGAATAAATTGTCAGGTATCCCAAAGGAAAAAATTTGAACTCCCTGTTTTAAAAGTGGTCAAAATGTAAATTCCTTGTTTTTATAGAAACCTCTTGATTTCCGTATATTTTCGAAGACACGTGTAATTTAACGTGTGCCCCTTTCACTTCCGGGTGGAAAAGGGGAAACCAAATAGGCTTTTTTCTGCGGGGGTTTTTTGGGTTCCCAAGGGGAAAATTTTCGGTTGCAAACGGCAAAACAACAAAAACCAAATGATTGGGGGTGGGGCCCCAACCCCATTTTCCCCGGGATGGTTAAACGGGGATCAATTTGAAAACCGAACTTTTTTTGGGTTTTTGCAATCAGGACCCCCGCAGAAAACGCCCTTATTTTTTCGCCCAAATTTTCTTCCCAAAATGATGCATAAAAAAGAAAAGACAGCCCAAAAAAATTTAAAAATAAATATAATTTCAGCCTCTCTATAAATATGATATTGAATTACTGGTCAGCATGTAAAGGTCCCCCCAGGTGAAAGGGTTTTCCTTACCCCCTGGTGGTACGGGTACTCCAGGATAAAAACCCAAATTGCTCAAAGGTTCAAGCCCTGCCCAGGGAAGCTTAACTTTTTTTTTGCCCGTCGCCCGAGTAGCCAAAGGGACCCCCACATCCCCTGCCCATAAACCTCCCCTCCGATGCAAGTGGGGCCCGGGGGCACCGGGGGAAGCAAAAACCTCAATTAATTCATTTATCCCCTAAAACAAACCCCACCCTGCGCACCACGGCGGGGGGGCCACCATCTCACCTTCTAGAAAACATAAAACCCCAACCCCCTTTGGGGCCCCAAGGGAAAGATAAAAGCCAAAAGACGCAACAGGTGTAAAAAGAATAATAAATAATTAAAAAATAAAATATAGGTTTGGGGGGCTTTAAAAAAGCTTTTTTTCGTCTCGTCAACCCCCTCCTCTAACTGACTTTCAAGAGAGAGCTCGCAAGCGAAACTTTAAATTTCCCCTGAGAGGGAAACTAAAAAACTGAACGCTTTTTAAAGGGAATTTTTGTTGGGTAAAAAAAAACTTTTAGCCGGGGGATGGGGGCGTACGAGGCTGGGGAAAAGGGGGGGAAGCAATTTTTTCCATAATATCTCATGAACGTCATGAAAACATGGGGAAAACTTTTATGGGGGGAAAAAAAATCTAGATTTAAAACAGGTTTCCCCTTGGTATAAGCAATTTAAATTCTATTGATAAATGCCCAATAACGTTTGTTTTTAAGGCATTTTTACCCGAAATAAATTATTTCAAAAAATAAAGGGGAAATTGCATACATTTTAAAAAACTCTTGCGGATAAAAAAAAATTTTACATTTTTCAAAGGGGGAAACGTTTTCCTTTGCAAAACCTCTCTCCACAAGACATAAAACAATGTTGACGGAAAAAAGAAAATTGTATGGTGCACCAATAACTGTTTGGTTTCTTTTAACGGCAAAAGGGTCCCGAAAAATATAAAAAAACAGGGGTTTTCACAAAAGGGAAAATCATGCCCTCACTAATTTTTTTGATTTTTTTTGGGAAAAGTTTATAAAGACAGCAGATAATGTTTTGGGGATTATGATATAGTAACCTGGCTTTAGTAAGGCATTCGAAAAGGTCCGCACGGTAGACTCAAAAAAGGTTTAGGGCTCATGGAATAGGAAAAAAGGGGGGGTTTCTTCATTGGATTAGATTTTGGGCCCCTAAGTAATAGACAAAAAAGGGTTTTTCAATTAATGGTTCTAAATTTTTGGGGGTGAAGGAAACAGTGGGGTTCCAGAAGGGTCTTTTTTTGGGTCCTTACTTTTTTTTAAATTTACATAAACGACTTGGATAGTGGGATTAGTAGTGATATAAGCAAGTTTGCGGATGATGGAAAGAGGTAGAAGGTTTTACTAGATCACGCCCTTAAGGTAAATTTTTGCAGGAGACTTAGATAAATAAATGAGGGGGCCAAGATAATGGCGAGGGGAATTTAATATTGAAAAGTGTAGCGTAATGGGGTATGGGAAAAATCAGGGGCTAGGTACACCACCCGCAATAAAAATCGCCGAAAAGACATAGGTGGAAAGATCTGGGAGTGCGGATAAGCTCAGACTTCCCCCTGGGAATCAATGTATTGAGGCTAGAAATCGGCCAATAGGGTTTATGATTTATTCCCCAGGAGTTTTTAAAAGTAAAAAGTCCCTAAAGTTATCCTAAAGTTTTTATTTTGGTTTCTTCAGCCCACCTAGACCAGGGGGTTTCCCACCTTTTCTTTTTTGGTTTCCCTCTTAAACCCATTTCAACCATCGGGATTTCCCCCTTCATGGGGGAAAAAGGAAAAAAGTACCCAAAAACCCAAAAAATTTTTCTTGCTTAAAAACAACGTATAGCCCACTTTCCTCTATATCTATATATATTTTTCAAAAAAAGTCAATAACACATTCTAAGATTTTTTTTTTTGCTTCGGTCGACAAAAGGGCTAGTATCTTTTGATGTCCCTCGGGAAAAAATTTTCCCCCCTAAAATCCTGTTTTTCCCCCCCAGGGGGTTTTTCCCCCCCGGGTTTTGGAAATGCTGACCTGAATTTCATTTTCAGTTAAAGTTTTGGCCTCCGTATAAAAGGGAGGGATTTCCTTTTTAGAATCAGGGGCAGAGAAGGATGACCAAAATTATTCTTGGGGTTTGGGGTAATTTAGTTATGAGAAGAAAATTTAAAACTATTAAATTTACCCCCGTCATCTCAGGGGGGCTCGGTTGGTAAACTGGGGGCCCCGTGGGGTAGCGTCCCTGCATTCCGCCCAAGGGGTTTTTAGAGCCAACCGGGTTTTCGTCCTGACGGGGTTGGCGTTTTGATAGTAAATAACCTTGTATTTTGGAAACTGCAAAGTGTCTAATAGGACAAAGTACCCAAAATCTTATCTTTAAAATTTTAACACCCCCCTTGGGGTAAAGGCGTAGAGAAAAGGGCAAATCTGATATAAGTTTTTAAGTGGTTTAAAGGGATACAATAAGGCGTGTAGGAAATTCTTACGGCTAGAAAGGCAGGGTGGAACAAAAGAAAGGGTTTTCCAAACGAAACATTTTAAGGGAATTTTAAAAGTCATTTATTTAGGGTGATCCAAGGCACGGGTTTGTGGGGGCGGGCCAATACAGGTGTGTGGGTGACAGGTGGGGTGTAGGGGGTAAAGCGAAGGGTTAAGAGTGAGATTTTAGCCCCCCCAGTTTTGTGTGTCTGCCCTAAAGAGCGAACGGGGCATTTTCTCGCCCCCTTATAAGGGGCGTTAGCCCCGTACCGGCCCCGACCAAAAGTTTCCATAGAAGCTAATCTCTGGAACGGGACTCGAACCTAGGTTTCAGCGCAAACAAAGGGATACCCTCGGTATGTCTCTTTTGTATTCAGCGGGAGACACTTTTCGAAAACACGTCAAAATTTCCATTTAAACCCGGGATTAAACTAGATGTCCCTTATTTCAGGGAGAATATTACGCCTTTAAAAGGGGAATTTGGCGGGAATGTATTATCGTCCCCCTATATTTATCAATTCAATACTCCTATTTTTCACTAATAATTGTCACATAAATAAAGGGTTTTAAGGGTAAATCTCGCCTTTTTTCCCATTAAATACCCCGCTGTGGGGGGTCAAATTTGTCGTGGTGGGGGGGCTTGAAGCGTGGGGCGACGGCGCCACCTATCTGGCGGGCCCGCCTGCCATTTGGTTTGGGGTTTGGTGGGGGGTCGGCCCCGTGGACCAAGCGCTCCCCCCCTTTGTTTACTGGAGGGGGACCTTCCGGTGATGGCCCTCTTTATGCTTCCTCCCCTTTCTCTCCTATCTTGGGCGATTCAGGCCCGGTGAGACCCTTTTCCCCTTTCCCTCTCACGCTTCTTCTTCCTTTTTATCTTCACGCTCCGCTCCCCACGGTTTTTCCCTGCGTGGAAACCGTTATTCCCCACACGCCCCTCTATCTGGAAATTTTGAGTCCCCCGGGGGGGCGGGTTTTTAGGGTTTTCCCCTTTGGTGGGCAACACCTTCTTTGGGGAGGGGGGTTGGGGGTTTAAACGGGAGGGCCCGTGTGGCCCCGCTGGGTCAAACGGCTGGTCATGCGTTTGGGTAGGGGCCCAAACCCAGGTTGCCTGGTGGGGGACCGCATCGGTCCCGCGGCTGCCCCCACACACTAGGCCCGAAGCGTATACTTCCCCGCTAAACCCCCGGAGCTGTTGGGGGGAGGGCCTCCCCAACCGGGCAGCTTCCCCCCGTTGGGGTCCTGGGGGGTGGGGCCCTGGGGAAGTGAAATAATTTTGTTTATGTATACAACTAAAGATTTAAACCCCGGGCCCGCCTCTTTTCCCCCGACGTCCGCTTGTCCTTTCGGGGCTTCTCCCTTGAATCCTCTCAAATTGCCAATCTTTGGGGCCTTTCCCGGCCCGACGTGGCAGAAAACGGGGGGAGCCCCCCTTTCCCCCCCCTAAAACTCCCCGGTCTGGCGGTCCCCCCATCAAGGGGCGCAGACAGGGATTTAGAGACGAGCCCCGGCCCCCGGGGGACTTTTTACGTTTGGAACCCCCTTCTTCGTCCAACGTGTCCCCGGGGCCTTTTTTATACGACAATTTTTTTTTCATGATATTTTCAAAGGGTTTTTGGGGTGGTTTTGCCGCATCCCTCTTATTTTTTGATGACAATGGACAATCAAAAAAGGTGGCTACATAAAATTTTGCTGCGGCAGTGATGCTTTCCCCTGCTTATGAAAGCCACAAAGATTGGAAAAAAGGAGCGAGCATTACAGAGCCGAACCTTCGCTCCGTAAATGTTGGAACGGCCCTGATCACTACTCCCAAAAACTTTTTTAGAAAAAAAAAAAAAAAAAAAAAACATCTACTCCACCTGTCCGCCAAAAGCCCTACCCCTTCCCTTTTATGGCCTTATTATAAGGAAAGTGGTGGGAACTTTTTCCCTTTCCCCGCGGTACTTAGAGAAAAAAATTGGGAAAGATCCCCGGGGGCAACCTGAAAAGGTATGGCAGGGGGGGTTTTTCCGAGCCAAAAACCTTACTCAGGCTTTGGATGCCTTCCCTTTCCCCATCCCATCCCGAAGAAAAGCATTTTCCCATACCCTCAAACCTCAAACCAAAATTCAAAACCAGAAAAGGGGTTAAATCTTTCCAAATAAGACCCCTTTTTAGTTTTTGGGGGCAGAAAAACTAAAAATGTGCCCGGAAAAAATTTAAAAGGTTTTATAAGGTCGGGGAAGCAAAAAACATGATCATTTTCAAACCCGCTACGGATAAGTTCCCCGATTCCATCAGGACGGTCCCCATCCCCTCGGGAAAAAACCTTTTTTCGACCGCCCATAGTGCTTACGAGTGCTACAGCTTTTGGGGACGGGAAAAAATTTTTTAAATCCCCTCCTCGCTGTGGTCGTTTCTCGGCGTTGGTGGGCCCCTCCCAGCTGAAATGTACGTCAACTCCCCCACTGCTTTTCCCCTGCCCCTGGTGATCACCACCGAGTTTCCCGACCTGTTGGGGCTTTAAATTTTGAAGAAGACATCCTTTATTTGGGGCCCAACCCCCCAATTTATCAGTCCTTTGGGGCCGAAAGAGAAAATTTCCATAGACAACAAGCGGGGGAGGAAGCAGGACCTACCCCTCTGGATGGTTCTGCTTCTTTTAAGACTCCAATCCCTGCTGCAGTTCCACCCCAAATTCTTTATACCTAATCCCCTCCCCTCCCAATGAAGAAAAGTTTCCCCGCGAAATTGGGCCTGCGATTTTGTGGGTCTGCTGGGCTCCTCTCAAATGAGCCTCCAACCACCTCTCGTGTAGTGCAAAGCCGCACATGGGGGGGAAAAAAACAAAAAGTGACTCCCCCTCTAAAGGCTTCCCCAAAAACCCCCTCCTATAAAGAGTCCAGAAGCAAATCGCAGTTCCAATAGTCCTTTTGACCGTGGGCGGGCCCTCCGGGTAAATTCAATTGCTGAGCAGGAGAATGGCCCTTCGTAAAAAATCACCTGCCCGATGGGGTGGGAGTACTGACGTTTACTCCCCAAAATTTACTGCCCCTGGTTTTCCACCCCTAAGCGACTACGACTGGGCTCCACAGCACGCTGATGGGGGAAAGGGGGTCCCCCAACATTTGGACACACAAATAAATTTTATAAACCTTTCTGATACGCAATCTTCAAAAACCCCCGCGGGGCTATCAGTAAAACCAAAGGGGTAAATCTTTTGTTTGTAAAAACTCTCTTTGGTGGGGCCTCGGGCTCTAATACTGCCGTGGGGCCCCCGTATGGAAAACCCCCATTTCACCGCCGGATGTACGCCCAAAAAACCCCCCAAAAACCCCCAAAAAAACCCCCCAACCCCCGGGGGAAATTTCCCGAAAAATAGTTTACCCCTCTTCTACAAAACAGAAAAAAGATGCTGGGCTTTCAAATGGCGCAGCGTCTACAAACCTTAAAGGGTTCTGCATCATCTTCACGCACGAAATAACCCTCTTCAATTTCCCCAAGGAAATTCGTGGTTAAGTGCAAAAATTTTGGGGGAACTAGTCCTTCTCTCAACGGGGTTGGCCCCCGAAATTATCTTTTACAAGAAAAAATGATAGGGCCCGGGAAAAGGGGTCTCGGGCCCCACAGGTTTTATACCTTCCACAAAACCCCCCTCCAGCAGGTGGGGCTTTAGTGGTGGTTGTGGCCTTTTTTTTTCCATCGTCGGGGTTTCCCCCCCTTTCCCGTCATCCCGCTGCCAAACACCCCTTTTAAAGGGTGTACAGGTCGTTTTCCCTCTTCACAAGACCTACACTGTCTCTCAAAATTTTCTCCCCCCCAAATGACACATCCTCTCCAAATTCTTGAGGGGTCTTAAACCGCCGCTTCCCCGTCCATTTTTTCTCCTTAGAGACATATGGGCGGCAATTTTTTTGTGGGGAGATTCCACCAGAAATCCTCGCGGTGATTCTCTCGTAACTGTTTTTAGATGGCAAAACTTAAAATTTTAAAAACGGGAGAACCAACACTTTCCATTCGCAGACGGGAAAATTGACGGGGTATTGGGTTGACCCCATCACTCTGCAGTCCCCAGGCGCCCCCGACTTCCCCATGGGGGGTGGCCCATTCTTTTTCGGGGGAAATTGGGGGAAAACCCCCCTTTTTCCCAATACTACTTAAAACGTGTCCTCGCCCCCCTTCCCCCAAAGTCTCCAAAAAAGGTGGGCCTCTCTCGTGCGACTGGGGGGCTTTTAAAAGGCTTTTTGTTTTTTAACATCATATAATGACTTTCCAAAAAATAGATGAGGCCCTAGATTACTTTTTTTGTCTCGAAATCCCCTTTTGGCAGCCCCGCTGACATCCCCCGGGACATCTTATCTTTCTCTTTTCCCCACCTGTTTTGTGGTGGGCTCAGGCTTACCCGGGAGCGAGGGGGTCACTCCCGCCGGGGGCTGAACGCAATACATTTTTGCGGGCCCAAATTTTAGTAGAATAAAATATCTTTTCACAGGTTAAGACTAGATACCGACGGGTTATGAAAAAGTCCGTCACTTCTCTTGGGGGGCTTTTTTAAAACATCGTGCATCTACCCCGGTTTTTCCAAAGGGGTTTTGGGAAAGGGTGGGGGAAAAAAGAAAGGGGAAATTTTTTCCCCTCCTCCCCTCCAGTTCTTCGGGTTAATGGAGACCCTGTGGCAATCCCCTTTACTGTACAGAGGAAATTTTTTTTCCCTTTTGTGTCAGTGGCGCAACAGAAACCCTTTCGTCTCCAAATGCTAGGGCAGACGCGGCCCAAAAAAAGAGAAGGCATAGATTTTTTTTCATCCAGAGGCGGGGAATTTTTACAAAGTTCTTTTTACACCTCGTGAGCTTGCAAGCCATGAAGGGGTTTCGCTGACACTTCCCCGGCCCAAATGATTTACCTATCGATTCTCTGTCACTAAGGGGTGAGGCTCTAGTTTTTCTTTTTGAGCACTATAAAAGGATCTGGGTTTAAGGAAACCCTTTCCCCGGGCTGGGGGTGGGGGGTGGTTTATCCCGGCCCCCAAGCCCGGGGAAGGGCCACTCACTACCGACGAATTTCCCGGCCCCCTATCCCAACTTCATGTTTGTGTAAGTTATTCGAAAAAATGGTAAAAAGTCGCCCGTATGGGTTTTTTTGGGAAAGGGAAAAATTTTTCCTTTCCCCTTCTCAGTGTGGATTTTCCCTAAACATCAATCTACTACGGAAGCGCTTATTTCCCTTGGGGTCATCATATGCGGGGCATTCGCCTCTCGACAACACCCTGTTGGGCCATCTTTTTTTGACCTTTTAAAAAGGGTTACGACCCGGCCCTTGGGGGACACGGTATATTGCAATCTCTGTACTCCCCCCTCACCTGTGCCTTCCTGAAAAAGACAGTTTGCTACTCCCCCGCCTGTGATAGCACCATAGGCTATCACCAGGGATCATAGGATTCCCAAAGGGGGTTTTCGCTCCCCCACTAAATATTAACCCAAAAAACAGCTATCTCCCTTTGGAAATTGGTTTATATCCATCCACCTCACGGGCTTCATCATGCTGCTGCTGCTGCTGCTGCTGGCCGGGAAAGGGCCGCGCTGCCAAAACGTGGATGAGTCCCTTGCTTGTATTTAAACTCTTTACTCATTATATGAAGTCATTTAAAAATTAAAAATCAGAGACAGAGGCCCCCTGGGACGATTTTTTTGTCGGCCTCCTCGTAACCAATCCTCCATCGGGTACTGCTACTACATATCCCCCGTGGGTATGTAATACATTTTATGTTATAAAGGTGTAAATGTGGGTTACGGTGTGCAAAGTTGCACACAGTTGCCCTTTCAGAAAACTGTCTTAGGCATTTGGGGGTCTAAATACGGGATAAAGAGCGGATTTGGAACGCGTATTAGGCGGATTTTTTGGAGCACTAAAACTTTGCTGCTTTTGGGCCTTTCCCGTATTATACGGGAAAAGCGTTTCTTTATATCAAAAACAATTCAATGTTCTTTGACTGGCAGGGTTCCTTTGAAAAAAATAATAGGAACAATTAATTGTTCTTCGCAAGATGTAACAATGGTATTGAGATCATTTTTACGTCGTAGAAAATAAACTCGACCAAATTTTTGCAGCTTAAAAATGTCAGAACACTACCTTTATTGCGTTTTCCCATTTTTACTATGAAAACTATTGACCCTAGACCAAAAATGGCCATGAATACTAAATTTTTTAAAACTCAACGAGATCTACCCTAAGCATCTATCCGTTCTTTTTTGCTTTTTACAGATTTTTAGATATAATAGTTTTATATTTGCGCACCCTTGTGCCGTTCAATGACCAGCAGCTTATTGATGCACCATACATCTATCTTTCATCCGTCTAACATATTGTTATGTCTTGACGAAGAAACCCTTTTCTGCAGGAATCGTATTCCACTTTGAAAAATGTACATTTATTCACAAGAGTTTTACGCATGTATGCAATTTTCCTTTTATTTCTGGAATATTTCTTTTCGGTAGTATGACTAAACACAAACTTTGTTTGGCATATTCAATGGAATTAAATTTGCTTATACCCCAGGGCGCCTGTTGATATTGGATTTTTAACCCTCCATAAGTTTCTCGTAGCTAATACTGTTTGAGATATTATGGAAAACATTGCTTCCTCATTTCCGCAGCCTTTGTACTACATTCCAACGAAAAGTATTTTTTTTTTTTTTTTTTTTTTTTTTTTTTTTTTTAGCAAAACAATGGCCTTCCGTTTCGTCTCTCAGTTTCCGTCTCAGAGATAGACTACGCGTGGGCCCCCTGAACATTTGAGGAATTATGAGACGAAAAAGCTTTTGCCCCCCCTATATTATTTTCTTAGTATTTTTTTATTAATTTTCAAAACTTTTGCCCCTTTTTGGGGTTTATTTCCTTGAGGCTCGGGGGTTTGGCCCCTTATTTTTATTTCTAGAAGGCGAGATGGCTGGCCTCGCTCGTGGGTTTTGCAGGCTGGATTTGTGAGTGAACATTAATTAATTGGGCTTAGGGTTCCCCCCCCCGGGCCCCCTGCCACATTGCAGTGGGGGGAAGTTGATGGGGGCATGTGGGTATCTTCGGGGTATCGACACGGACAAAAAAGTAGCCCGGCGAGTTTGAAATAGGCATGGTTTTCCCTGGGGTACCTGTGTAGCGACTAAATAAGTCACCCCTTTTAGTCTCCCTGTTTTCCGTGCTCTACCAGTGCGGTCTCTATACAGGAATCGAGTAGCACTGGGATATCTAATTTTAATTTCAATCATTTTTATGGTAATTTTGGTGTTTTTCTTTTATCACTTTTCAATATAACTTATTACAAGTAAAAAAGCAATATTAAACCCGGAAATATCCTTGGGGAAACTCGCATGTCTTGGGAGTTTCTGCTAAAACCCTTTGGAAAACAACCATTTTTGAGAACAAAAATTTTTATATATATCCAGATTTTTGAAATAAAATTAAACCGAATGGACAAATGATATCCTTATTCCAGTTAAACCTAAAACTATGAACATCCCCCAAATTATAAATGGGACCCGGGTAGCAATGGTTTTTAGGTGGCTTAAATGGTGCTGTCCCCTCGGCATAGAAATGCAATTTTTATGCCTGTGACACAAAAGCAACCTCTCCTAGCCGTGGGACGGCGTCTTCGGGGGCATTCGTCCCATTGCCCCCTATATATTCCTACCCCGTTCACTGGTGATTGTAGGTTTAGCGGGATTTAAAAAAAAGGGAGGAATTTTAAAACCCCACCCCCCCCTTTTTTTAAAAAAACCCCCCCCCCCGGTTTGCCAGAGGGATTGTTAGTACCATCATACGTGGATGATTATCAATCTATTTTGCTGCTTCCAGGATGTCGGTTGCAGAGAGAAAGACTTCAACTTGCTATTGATAAGGTTTGTGAATGGACGACGAATCGTGGCTTCCGGTTTTCCAACGAAGGATGTAGCGGTTCATTTTTGCAGAACCGTGGGATTCATCCGACCCAGACCTACATCTTTACGGGAAGAAATACCCATGTAGGGAAGAGACCGGTTTTTAGGATCATTTTTGACAAATAGAGATGACTGGTGCCTCACCTTAGTGCCTCAAGACTGACTGTCTCGGACCATTGGATCTTTTTTCTTACTGAAAGTCCTCTAGCACACCAGCTGGGGGGCTGATCGCGCTACAGTCCTCTATCTTCATTCGCTCACTATCCTTCGAAGCTGAATATGACGTGAAGTGTACTCCTCTGCACACCCACTGACTGCGGATGCTGGCTCGGTGACATCATGTGGGTCCGTTATGGCAACAGGGGGCGTTCAGGTCATCTCCCATTCCAGTCATTGGTGGATGTGCTGTGTCCTCCCATAGATATTCTTCAAACGCCAGTTCCCTCCTGTTAAGATGTTAGTATCGCCTCCAACGCCTCCCTGACTCAATAGCTTGCCGTGCTTGTCTGTGATTCAGGATCGAAAACTTTAACATGGGCGAAGAAGCTTACCAAAAGCCCTTGGTTTCCGACTGACAGCTATATGGAGACGCTATCCTTCCATGCTTTACGGATATGCCGCAATAGGCCTACGACAGTCGGTCATGGCTTCTCCCAGAAGTGTCCTTTTGCAAAAGCCTTCGCCCTCTCAAAAGGGCTCTTTACCTCCTCAGGCTGAGCGTGCCCAGTTTTTAGACCCACTTTTGACACATCAGAGTTCGGTCCCTGTCTATGATTGCCTTAGGGGTTCCAAATCAGACGAAGGAGTTGGATACGTGTCGTATTCCCATCGTTTAAACAAAGGCGTCAGCCCTTCCAAGTGTTCAAAAATTTTCACCTTGGTTTTTTTTTACAAGCTGAAATAAGTTGCTATTGTATATGCTTCCATGATATTGTTACCCTCCGGGAGTTTCTTTTACAATTTTAGTGATTCTTGTAGTGCTCTTCAATCAATATGTAATTTTAACTATCCCCATCCGCGGTCAATGCCATCCTGGAATGGCTTTATCTGCTCAAGAGGCGAGGCGGACGGTCAGCTTTTGTGGGTACCGGCACATGTAGGTGTTGCCGGTAATGAGGAAGCTGTATGCCTTGGCAAAAATCTGCAGCTAAAAGCCCAGCTCTATCACATTTTTGAGTGCCGGCTTACGGATCCTACGCTCGTCAATCATAGATCCAGTCACAACAGTTGGCAAGAACGGGATTACTATAGGGGCAAAATTAAACTGCGCACCATCCGCCAAAGTATCGAGGACTGGAGCTACTGCGGTCTCTCCCGGAGATGGGAGACTGCCTGGCACGATTTGCGTATTTGGTCACAACTCTATATACTCATGGGTTCCTCATGAGAGGGGGGCCACCCCCTTACTTGTGATGATTGTTTGGTACCCTTAACTGTTGCCGGCACTTGATGGTCGATGTGTCCCAGTCTTGGGGACCTAGTGTGCCAATTTTTGTCCCGGTGTTCGCGGGTCGGACGTGCTTACGTCTCTCCCTGGCATTGGGGTGAGAGGTGTTTATCCTCCGGGGAACATGGAAGTCCATACATTTATGAGAAGGCTGGCCTTCCACACAAGTTATGAGGTTTGTATATTAACTTATGATTGTTTTTAATGTACTCTTGTTCTTTATGTATTCGTAATTTTCAATCATTTTTATTATCTTAAATTTGTTTTAGTTTTACTTTAATGCATTCTTTTGTGAAGCAGGGCGTCAATAACCCCGCAGTTGCGGCCCTTAAAACTTTAATCAATCAATCAATCAATCAAATTTAAATTTGCTTATTATTACACAGGCAGCCTGTTTGATATTCTGGATTTTTGTAACCCTCCATAATGTTTTCTCGAGACTAATACGGTTATTGAGGATAATATGGAAACATGCTTCCCTCTATTTTCCGCCAGCCTCGACTACATTTCAATGCTAACGTATTTTTTTTTTTTTTTTTAAGCGAACAATGGTGCTCGCGATTCAGTCTCTCAGTTTCCGTCTCAGAGATTAGGACGTACGCGTGCGACTCCTTCCTGAAAGTCAGTTAGGAGGGAACTTGATGAGACGAAAAAGCTTTACTCCACCCTATATATTTTTTTAGTTATTATTTTTATTCAATATTTCACACCTATGCGCCTTTGGGGGTTTTATCTTCCTTGAGGCCTCAGGTGGTTGGCCTAATATTGATTCTAGAAGGCTGAGATGCTGGCCCTCGCCTGTGGTGTCGCAGGCGGATTTTGTTGAGTGACAACATGTAATAATTGAGGCTTATGCTTCCAAATCGTGCCCTCTGCAC
This sequence comes from Chionoecetes opilio, assembly GCA_016584305.1. Lineage (NCBI taxonomy): Eukaryota > Metazoa > Arthropoda > Malacostraca > Decapoda > Majidae > Chionoecetes > Chionoecetes opilio. The sequence continues at coordinate 21,044 of JACEEZ010025557.1, forward strand.
ACTTGCAGTCGGAGGGGAAAGTGATGGAGCAGAATGTGGGTGTCTTCCGGCTATCGACGACGGGACAAAAACAAAAAAAAAAAAATAAGAAAAAAAAAGGGCTGTTAAAAAAAAGCTTTTTTTTTCCTCTGGCGAGTCTTGAACTAGAGCAGTGAGTCTTACCCTGGGTACCTTGTCCACCAGGGGTACGAAACCCTTACATTACACCTGGGGGTACGAGGACATGCTGGACCAATAAATCAATATCATATTGATAAAGGAGCGTTTTGAATTAAATATTAAAAAATTATTTTGTCTGTCTTGCCTTGTTCTCTTTGCATCATTTTGTGAAGAAATTGGAGTGAACATAGTGTCATTTTTCCACACGGAAGTGAGTGGCTCATCACGTTTACTACTTACACGTGTCTTCGCAACTACACGAAGAAATCAAATGAGGGTTTCTTATAAATCAAGGCAGTGACATGCTGACCACTTTGTAAACGGAAGTCATGTTGTCCTAGCATAACCTGGGCGGGAACCCAGCAACAAAGGTAGTAGCGCCAGCAAAGGACCATCTCTCCGAACTTTCTTCCTTACGACTAAAGCTACAAAGCCTCCCTCTGTCGGTCGTTAACGCGTCGGAAGGGCGCTGAATGGCTAAGACGGAGTAAATGGACGTTCATCAAGCTTCACATCAGTCACCAGCCAATGACAAACAGTTTGAAAAATTTTTCGACCAATCAAAGCAGCGGAGACATAGTTCCGGGCAAGAATGGCATGCCAGGACTGCCTCTCCCCGCCTCTGTTTTCCCCACATCTCAAAACTAATTCTCGTTTATTCACGAATGCTTGCGTTTTCAGGAGTTTTAATGTATCAGATAATAGATACTAGTAAGGAGCCTGTGTTGCTAGTGTTTTGGTGGTAGAAGGTGTGTGGTGTGTGGGTTGAAATTATGGACATATTTGTGATTATGGGGAGGCCCGCGGCAAGGCCTCTCCGTCACTCTGCCCCGCCATCGTTACCCATCCATTAACATCTTTAAATCACCTTATTTAACGGTGACACACGGGTGTGATACATGATTAAGATAATGAACCAAGTAATATAACATCTCACCATAAATCACTAAGTTCTATAATAACGAGTAATAAGACGTGTAATCCTGCCCAAACCTACAGTGTCGGAGGAGATGGCGGCTCCAGCGCCACACTCAAAAGTTTTTACGAGAAAAACCGGCAATTATCCGCCTCACCGGGCTTCCTGACGAAGACGTCAGGCAGCGCCCACGCCTGTAGATAGCCACCATAAGTATACACAGGGATCATAGGATTCCTCCAAGGGTTCTCGCTCCCCTTACTAAATATTACCAAAGACATCTATCTCCCTTGTGAAGTTGGTGTTGCTCTGCCATCCACCTTCACGGGCTCATCATGCTGCTGCTGCTGCTGACGCGAAGGCCGCTCTGCCAGACGTGGATGGTCCCTTGCTTGTATTTCATCTCGTTACTCATATATATGATAGTCGTAGATTCAGTAAGACGTAAGAAGTTCAATGAGACAGATGGCTTGATGTGACGAGGTTATATTGTCTGGCCTCCTCGTAACCAATCCATCCATCGGGGTACGCTACTACATATCCCCGTGTGTGTTGTATACATTTATGTTATAAAGTGTGTAAAATTGTGGGTTACGGTGGGCACGTTGGCAACAGTGCGTGCAGAAAACTGTCGCTAGGCATTTGGCGGTAAAATACGGGATGAAAAAGAGCGGATTTGGAAAAGCGGTATTAGGCAGGATTTTTGGAGCACTAAAAATTTGCTGCTCTGACTTTTCCCGAGATTCTAACGGGAAATGCGTTCTTACTTATCAAAAACAATTCATAACGTTTCTTTGACTGGGCAGGGTTCGTGAAAAAAAATATATAGAACAATTATTAGTGTTCTTCGCAAATGTACAATGGTATGAGATCATTTTACGTCTGTAGGAAAATAAAACCGACCAAATTTTTGGCAGCTTAAAAAAGTCAGAACACTACCCTTATTGCGTGTCACTATTTTTACTATTGAAACTATTGACCCTTAGACCAAAAAATGGCATGAATACTTTTTTGTTAAGCTCAATCGAGATCTACCCTAAGCATCTATCCGTTTCTTTTTGCTATACAGATTTTTTAGATATAATAGTTTATATTTTGCGCACCTTGTGCCGTCAATGACCAGCAGATATTGATGCACCATACACATCTATCTTTCATCTGTCTAACTATTGTTATGTCTTGACGGAGACCTGTCTGCAGAGGAATCGTATTCCACTTTGAAAAATGTACATTCCTTATCACAACGGTTTTACGCATGTATGCAATTTTCCTTTGATTTCTGGAATATTCTTTTTCGGGTAGTATGACAAACACAAAACTTTATTTGGTAAGATACAAGAATTTAATTTTGCTTATACACAGTGGCAGCTGTTGATATTCAGGATTTTTTGTAACCTTCCATAATGTTTCTCGTGGCTAATACGGTTCTTGAGATATATTATGGAAAAAACATGGCTTCCCCATTTTGCCGCAGACTCGTACTACTGTCCAACGCTAAGGTATTTTTTTTTTTTTTTTTTTTTTTTTAGCGAGCATTGGCGCTTCGCGCGTTCGTCTCTCAGTTTCCGTATCAGAGATTAGAAGTACGCGTGCGCAGCTCTCCGGTGAAAGTCAGTTAGAGCGGAACTTGATAAGACGAAAAAGCTTTTGTACTCCACCAATATTTATTTCTTATTATTATTTTATAATATTTCACACATATTGCGCCTTTGGGTTATCTTCCTTGAGGCCTCAGGTGGTTGGCATTGATCATGTTATTTCTAGAAGCTGAGATGGCTGGCTTGAGCATTATCCCCTTTTGTTTCCCCTCAGCAAGCTTCTCGCGTTTGAAATATCACTCAGTCCTGACTGACGGTCGTGTGGCGGGACTCACTCTGTAACTCACTGCTCTACACACTCGGACACACTCAACGCCATACTCTGGCATGACTGGAAGTGTCCTACATTCTTACCTTAAGGCTAGCATTAGATCCGTGAGATGTGACCAGATTGTGTCCTCTTGTGCGAGAGAGAGAGTTTAGCTAGCACACAGCGGGGACGAGACCTTTGCTTGTGTCGCTGTTGCCGCTGTAGCGAGACAAGCAAATGTTCATTTTTCCACTGACAGGCTATCCATGTAAATAGATGGTCGGCTCCTTAACCATGCGGCCATGCCTTCAAACTGTGCTGTTCTTCGGAGTAAAATATATGAGGAAATAGATGAGAGATAGAGGGACAAAGAGCCAGGATGCATATTCCCGTATTCTGGAACAGTATGTCGAGTTACTCTTGAACACATCAGTTAGGTGTCGGGGTTACGTAAGATGGTATATACTATATATAGATATTATAGATATATATATAATATTATCTATAATATAATATACATATAGTAATTGAGGGGTCTAACTTTGGGTGTGAATCACAAGAGGGGTATTTCGAGAAATCATATGGTTAGTTATGGAGTTCCAGCATGCGTCTTCACAAGAGCTGGAAGAATAGGGGAGCCGAACAGGGCTGAAGAGCCTGGGCAGACATTCAGAGAGAGTTAAAGGGCACGATGTTTAGCTTAACTAACTTCCTCTATTTGTACAACCCGGAAGTCGCGGGGATTCTGGTACGAGATATGAGAGTGGCGCTACGGTGTCACTAGGGGCCTTTGGATAGCTGATTGGCGGGGAGCGAGTACAATTACGTCACAGCCTCGCCAGCGAATCACATAGTATTTCTCAAAAAGTGTCAGCCAATCACAAGGCTTCCACGCTCTCAGCTGTGTTTACAAATTATATCATCCACGCGGTTCGTGTTTGTTATGGTAAAGCTGTCCACCACCGTTTTCTCCGTACTTCCGAGTGTTTTCTCCGTTCCGTATAAAAAAGTAAGTCATTCCATGATTCCTTCTT